>JAAGKR010007205.1:0-12505 GCA_011419295.1 Clarias macrocephalus | reverse complement strand
TGAGGAAAAAACTCCCTGAGATGGTAACAGGAAAAAACCTTGAGAGGAACCGGACTCAACAGGGACCCCATCCTCATCTGGGTGATAACGGAGAGCAGCGATTGATCTGACCTCATACTGTGTGTCAGGAGGCTGGAAGTTCAGTATAACAGGAGACGCGTTTAAGTTCATATGGAGTCCAGTTGGTTATTCGAGGCTCAGGTAGACTGTGTGTTTGTGTGTGTGTGAGTGTGTGTGTGTGAGTGTGTGTGAGAGTGTGAGAGTGTGTGTGTGTGTGTGTGTGTGTGTGTGTGTGTGTGGGACACACACACGGAGAGATGGAGCAAGACAAAGAGAATGAGACAGAAAGAGACAGACAGGAAGAGGCAAAAAAGTGACAGAGAGACAGAGAGAGAGAGAGAGACAGAGAGTCAGAAAGAGACAGAATGAGACAGTGATAGAGAGAGAAACAGGGAGAAATGAGACATTAAGAGATACAGAAAGATAAAGGTTGAATGAGTGTGTGATTGAAAGAGGAAGAGAAATTAAGTGTTAGATTTTTTTAATGAATCAGTTATAAGGAATAAGGTAAAGGTGAGGTTACCTGAGGTCGAGCTCATGAGGGTCAGCACCAGGCAGGAACTTCTCCAGACACTCATCAGGAAAGAGCTGGGAGAGCTAGACATACACACACGTGCATACACACACACGTGCACACACAACAAACAATAATAAACAATCACAATAAAAACATCATCATTTTCTTAAAGTAAATATGTTCATCAATGATTGAAATATTTACTTTAAGTTAAATGTGTTAAAATACTAATAATAAAGAAACTATAAAAAACTGATACTTTTCCATCCTTTTTTTCACGTGACTTCACATAGTGTTTGATGTGTACACACGTGTGTTAAACGTCTGTCATATTTATTCCCTACCATAATGATTCCAAAAAGCATTCACGTCTCTTATTTCATCTCTCATTACACGCATCCTTACAGAGTGAATACGTTCGACACGTTACACCTTTCACAGCACGGTTACGTCTGAAGTTCTGAGAGTTCCTGTTCCTACAGCTGCGATAACGGATCAGAGCGAGCATATTTATATAAACCTGTCAGAGCTGCTGTGATTGGTCAGAAGGTGTAATTCTCTATCAGTATCCAGAATTCAACACACACACACACAGACGCGCGCGCACACACCCATGCACGCACACACACACCTGGGATACCAGCTCCATTACTTCCTGAGATGTCTTGCTAACAATCGACAGCGTGGAGTCGGACCACATGACCTGAGAGAGAGAGACAGAAAGAGAATATGCCAATCACTGGGACGTGTGTGTGTGTGTGTGTGTGTGTACAATATATGTTCCATAACTCACCTCCAGTGTGTATTCTGGTGAGGTGTCCGCTTTGTGTGTGACTCCCTTTAGCTCAATCCTCTCAACTTGAACTGAAACACACACATACATACACACACACGGCAATTTGGGGGTGTACTGGTGGAAACCTACGGCCAAATCCTTTTTAAGCTGCAGGTGGACAGGAAGACAGATGGAGACAGAGAGACAGACACACATAGGGAGAAAGAGAGAATCAAATAGAGAGCAAGAGACAGATTGAGACAGAAAAAGACAGCTGGAGACAGAGAGACAAAGTGAGACAGATGGAGACAGAGAGACAAAGTGAGAGATAGAGACAGGGAAAGTCAGATTAAAACAGATGGAGACAGAGAGACAGAGGAACAGGGAGAGACAGATGGAGACAGAGGAACAGGTGGAGAGAGTAAAATAGAGCGACAGTCAGACAGAAAGACAGACAGAAAGACGTGTCAGTGGACCCTCGGATTATGAGTAACTCAGTCTGCGAGCGTTTTTCCAGACGAGCAAAATTTAGTAAAACTTTTTAACTTGATAAACAAGTGAGGTCTTGGTGTAATACACGATGATGTACAGATGTGTCCATTAAGAATTTTATGATAGTAGGCCATCTGATAGTGTTAAATATGCGAATATCCTGATTCGTGAATATGTCAACATGTCTTCAGTAAAACGTAAAAATGGGACGACATTGAGCACCACCAGAAGACATGAATATATACAAGTAAATATAAATTTCATCCATTATTTGACCACGGCTGGAAATAATAGCTGGAATGTGATTGTGAATTCATGAGTGAAATAAAGCTGTTCTTCCCTGCGCGGAAACCCGCGGCTCGTACCTTCACTTTACAAAAGGCAACGTTTTGATCAAAAGGCTGATACACGCGTGCGATTTATCAATAAAAATCCCTCTTCTCACCATTCATTCACGATAGGAGCAGACGCCTCTGCCTAAAATAATTACTACTATCAGTACTATTAGTGATTACTACTACTACTATAAAATGATTACTATTTATTCTACTACGCACAAGTCATTTTACGTATGAACACTTTACAGCATACTTGCACATTTCTATTTATAACCAACCTCCTTCCCACACAAAAATTCCATAAATTCTATATTTTTCTATATTGTACACCTAGGTTTTCTTATATTTTCTCATATTTTTCTTTTATTGTATATTTTGTACTGTACAGATATTTTATTCTTAGTTAAATCTACTTCTATTTTCTTCTTTTTATATTTATTTCCTATTAATAGTCTTTTATTTTAAGGTCAGGACAGTCGTCTAAGCATTTCACTGCATATCGTACTGTGTATGACTGTGTATGTGACAAATAAAATTTGAATTAGAAAATTTATTTCGCCAGCAAAACATAGAATAAATAGAAATAAAATGTTTAATGGTACCAATTAAATCAGACTTCATTATTGGATTTGATACTTTTTGATTTTGATCCTTTTCTTTTTATTTACTGTATGGACAGTTGTATTAGCGCCAGGGATTCTGCGTGCTGTCGCGTTGTGTTCAGCGAGTAGCATATATTTTTGTGTTTGTTGCATTTCTGAGGGGGTATGTCTGAAGTTTATAGATAAATCTGCTCATATCTGCCTTTTATTACTGCCAGTGTTTATTGTTTAGTGTCTATTTAAAGCGCATATACACAAAAAAACAATATTGTTTTAGGCTAACTTATCTTTTGGATTCTTTGTTGTATGTCGTCTTTTTGCAAACGCGCGGGTGTGTTACAATAATAATAATAAATTCACAGCACTACTACTACTACTAATGATAATAATACTGAATGGAGAAAGCGCAGTCAAAGAAGAATCATCACTGAAGGAGAGAAGAAAATGAAGAATAAATATCAGTATTTAAAGTTTGAGCTCGACGTGTTTTGATCTCTGTCGCTTACTGTTAATGGGCGCCTAAGAGAGACACGTTTTCGGCTTCAGTAGACACACAATACCTCAGACTGAAACACGACTGCCCCCTACAGGTAATGAACGTCATTTTCACAGCTTCCCACGTGCTGCCGCGGGAGATCTCTTTTCTCAAAACGTGCGTTCTTATTGGCCAGATCTGTAGTACGCATGCACTTTGTCTGATCACAATTGAGCCAGTGGTTCTTCTCTCTCGCGCTTGGGATTGTGGGTAATTGTCTCCCATGCTCAGTCTTAATGCACGTCTGTCTCTCGTATAGTCAACATCCGTGCACGTGTGTACTGTTTACTATAACACTGTGACCACGTGCGTGTGTAAAGCATTTTTTTTTGTCCAGATGTAGTAACTGATCAATCTGTTTAGAGGAGTGATCTACCACCAACTGCCCCAACGCGCGCCCCCCCCCCTTTCAAAGGTAAAGTGCAGGTTAATTACTTTTATTTTTACTTTAAATTTTGTATTAATTATTTTATATGAATATTTTTGGATGGTAGAACGAATCAAAGTTTTCATTATTTTTTCTTTTTTATTCACTCTGATCTCCGAGTGTTTTGATATACGAGCATGCTTCCGGAACAAATCATGCTTGAACTCCAAGGTTCCACTGTACTGTATTTATATTTAAACACACACACACACACACACACATGGAGAAATACATCCGGAGACAGAGACACACACACCAGTATGGTAAATATACCCTGCCAAGTCAGCACTTCCTGCAGAGTGTGTGTGTGTGTGTGTGTGTGTGTGTGTGTGTGTCTCTCTCTTTCTCTCCTTTGTTTTTTTTCTTTCCCCCTGCTCGTCTTTTCTTCCCTTTTTGCCGTTTCAGTTCTCGTGATCTTTCAGCCTTTCTCTCTTCCAATCCTTCCATCCATCCCTTTCCATTTCTCCGCCTCTAATTTCCATCTCTGTTTCTCATTCTCTCTCTCTCTCTCTCTCCAACTTGGTCTCCCTCACATGTCTAGTTTCTCTTTCTGTTTTTTAATTCCTCCGTCTCCTCACGTCTTTATTTTTTACATAACTTTCTTCTCTTCCCCTAGTTCTCCTGCATTGTAACACACTACCACACTTGTATGACCCGTGTATGTGTGTCTGTGTGCGTTGTTTGGGGGGGGGGGGCTTTTGAGCCCATCTGGAATGTTCCGGAGAGCAGGAAGCACTTTCCCTTGAGTCGACGGCCCGCTCCACCCTCAACGCCCACACAACCCATCATTACACTCTGCATTTATGTGTGTGTGTGTGAGTGAGTGTGTGTAAA
Organism: Clarias macrocephalus; assembly: GCA_011419295.1. Taxonomy (NCBI): domain Eukaryota; kingdom Metazoa; phylum Chordata; class Actinopteri; order Siluriformes; family Clariidae; genus Clarias; species Clarias macrocephalus. Next base: position 7,925 of record JAAGKR010007205.1, on the reverse strand, counting down.
TGTGTGAGCCATAAGGACACAAAGTGGAGCTGCACTCCTCTACTGCATGTGAATGATGCTAAAAACTAGAGTACACACACACATACATACACACAACAAAAGTACACTGTTCAAGAAACAGGCCACGCCTCCTCCCCCTGACACAGACAGAGGCCACGCCTCCTCCCCCTGACACAGACAGAGGCCACGCCTCCTCCCCCTGACACAGACAGAGGCCACGCCTCCTCCCCCTGACACAGACACGCCACTTTTACTGACAGAGAAGCCACTCCTCCTTCACCCAACATAAAGAATGGCCACACCTCCTTCGCTGAGACTGACAAATACAACAGCCACGCCTCCTTCCCTGTCACAGTCAGAAGCCACGCCTCCTTCACAGGGTCAGAGGAAGTCAACATTAATCTTTTGTCTTGGAACGAGCTTATGATTTTAAGAGCGACAGATTAAAGCCAGATCAGCCTTTTTCTCTTCCAAAGGTGGTACACACACACACACACACACACACACACACACACAAATACACATACACTTACACACCCTCCTGAATTCACACCCTGAGGCGTGCAGCTGCTGCATACCTGCCAACTAATGTGTGGAATTCTACTGTTTCTTTGGCCTTAGTCTCTCTCACACACACAAACACACACATACAGTAAAATACACAAATATGCATAACACAAATGAATGATGAAACACATAACGTACCTACAGACCTATACTAAACGTAACTCTTTATAACAGTGCTGGAGCTTTCATAAAACGCTGGTGTCATAATTCTGTAGGCTTTATGCATCTTTTTTCTTGACAAAATTCTTTTTTTGCTAAAAGCACTCGCTGTATAAAGTCTGCACAACGCTTATGAACACATTTAATTCTGTTTTCATGCTTCAGTTTGAGGGAGTACAATGACAAGGAAATAGTTGTGTTGTACTTCAGTCTGATCATATAGAATAACCGAAAGGGTACAATGACGCGTGTGTGTGCGTGTGGGTGTAATGTTACTTCTTTGAAAAGTGTGTTTGACAGGAAGGAGGTGAAGGAGACGGAGACGGTGTCACATCTTCATCCAAAAAAAACTGCATTACCTCATACACACATTCACACACACACACACACACACACACACACACACACACACACACACACATACTGTACACACACACACACACACACACACAGACACATACTGTACACACACACACACGCACACACACACACACACATATACATACACACACATACACATACACACACACAAACACATATATATATACACACACACACAAACAAACACCTGTCATTGGGACATCTCGTTTGTCTGTCTGCACACACATACACACACATACACACATTCCATTGCTGACAACTTGAGTTCTAGAGTTTTATGAATATTAAGAGCAAGCAGGCGTGATCATCACTTTTATTACATCACAGCGCTGCTCAATCCTGGATTCCGATTAGTAAGAAAGTGTAGATTAGTTTACTAAAGCAGCAGCTCTGACATGTAGTGCAGCTACCAATTACAAACAGAGAGGGAGAGAGAGAGAGATAAAGACTGAAAAAGACAGAAAGACAGATAAAGAAAGAGAGTAGAATGGACACAGAGTGAAAGAGAAAAGAGAGGCAGAGAGAAGAAAATGGACAGAGAAAGAAAGATAACAGACAGGGAGAGAGAGAGATGACAGCAAAACTGAGAAAGATAGATGGAGACAGTGACAGAAAGAGAGAGGATGAGAGAATAATACAGTTATTTATGTAAATGTATGTACATGTACAGACAGCCGTGAGCTGAGGTGTCGAGGCGAGCATGAAGACGGAGATGGGATTTTCCAGAGGAGGAAAATAAGGCAGTAAAGTCATGGAGAGCGTGACGGAGAGATAAACAGCACAGGACCACTGGGACAAGATCCAAGCGCTGCTAGAGCAGACGTTCCTCACATGTACAGTAATTGCACTGCTACACGCTACAGAACCCTCTCGCTAAACCTCCTGAAGCTGCTCTCTGAGCATGAGATCCGAGCACTAGTGACTTCCTGTACAACGCACACCACACCTGATTAAGCGATGGAGACATTAGCGCTAGCATCGGGCTAGCTTCGAAACCACCTCACACCACACTAATCACCTCACGCCGCGCTGAACACCTCACCCCAAAATAATCACACTGAGCGTCACTGATCACATGACGTCACATTGATCACCTTACGTTACACCGATCATTTCACGCCACAACGATCAATACTTGTCACACCGATCACTTCACGCCACACGATCACCTCATGCCACACCGATCATTTCACATCACACTGATCACCTCATGCCACAGTGATCACCTCACGCCACACCGATCAATACTTGTCACACCGATCACCTCACGTCACACCGATCACCTCACGTCACACCGATCACCTCACGCCACACCGATCACCTCACGCCACACCGATCACCTCACGCCACACCGATCACCTCATGCCACACCGATCAATCCACGTCACGCCGATCACCTCACACCACACCGATCACCTCACACCACACCGATCAATCCACGTCACGCCGATCACCTCACACCACACCGATCACCTCACACCACACCGATCAATCCACGTCACGCCGATCACTTCACACCACACGATCACCTCATGCCACACCGATCATTTCACATCACACACATCTCCTGTTACACTGAACTTCCAGTACACATTATTATGCTGATCAATCCCTGCTATCCGTTATCACCCAGATGAGGATGGGTTCCCTGTTGAGTCTGGTTCCTCTCAAAGTTTCTTCCTATTACCATCCCAGGGAGTTTTTCCGATCACCTCATGCCACACCAATCAATACTTGTCACACCGATCACCTCATGTCACACTGATCAATCCACGCCACGCCGATCACCTCACGCCACGCCAATCACCTCACGACACACCAATTAATCCACGCCACACTGATCACCTCACGACACCCCGATCACCTCACGCCACTCCGATCACTTCACGCCACTCCGATCACTTCACGCCACACCGATCACCTCACGCCACACCGATCACCTCACGTCACACCGATCAATCCACGTCACACCGATCACCTCACGCCACACCGATCACCTCACGCCACACCGATCACCTCACGTCACACCGATCACCTCCCGCCACAGTGATCACCTCACGTCACACCGATCACTTCACGCCACGCCCATCACCTCACGCCACGCCGATCACCTCACGCCACGCCCATCACCTCACGCCACGCCCATCACCTCACGACACACCGATTAATCCACGCCACACCGATCACCTCACGACACACCGATCAATCCACGACACACCGATCACCTCACGTCACACCGATCACCTCACAACACAGTGATCACCTCACGTCACACCGATCACCTAACGTCACACCGATCACCTAACGTCACACCGATCAATCCACGTCACACCGATCACCTCACGTCACATTGATCACCTCACACCACGCCGATCACCTCACGACACACTGATTAATCCACGTCACACCGATCTCCTCACACCACAGTGATCACCTCACGTCACACCGATCACCTCACGTCACACCGATCAATCCACGTCACACCGATCAATCCACATCACACCGATCACCTCACGTCACACCGATCTCCTAACGTCACACCGATCACCTCACGTCACACCGATCTCCTAACGTCACACCGATCACCTCACGTCACACCGATCACCTCACGTCACACCGATCACTTCACGTCATACAATCACGTCACGCCACACTGATCACCTCACGCCACGCCGTTCACCTCACGACACACCGATTAATCCACGTCACACCGATTAATCCACGTCACACCGATCACCTCACGTCACATTGATCACCTCACGTCACACCGATCATCTCACGGCACAGTGATCACCTCACGTCACACCGATCTCCTAACGTCACACCGATCTCCTAACGTCACACCGATCACCTAACGTCACACCGATCACCTAACGTCACACCGATCACCTCACGTCACACCGATCACCTAACGTCACACCGATCAACTCACGTCACACCGATCTCCTAACGTCACACCGATCACCTCACGTCACACCGATCTCCTAACGTCACACCGATCACCTCACGTCACACCGATCACCTCACGTCATACGATCACCTCACGCCACACTGATCACCTCACGCCACACCGATCAACACTTGTCACACCGATCACCTCACGTCACACCGATCACCTCACAGGGCCGGTTCTAGACAGGCACATATGGGGAGGCAGTCAGAAATGTGAAGGGGGCATCATGTGTACACATCATGTTCGAGCACTGTTTTTTTCCCTGTGCTTATAGTGCTGGATTGTGTTGTTAGCTGCGTTCAAAGCCTGGAGAAGTGGATTGCACTTTGTCAGGCCTCTACGTTCAGACCTGTCCAACTTGGGTGTCCCACTTGTAAACTTTAAAGCACTTTTTGTAAGTCACTTCTGCCAAATGCCTAAATGTAAATGTAAGACTAAGCTCCTGCTGGTATAGCTCTTAAGGTCACTGAGGTACGCAAACCCCCTGGCCATAATTAGGTGGCGATCCCTCAGGGGGGGGGAACTGAAAAATAAAAATTAAATAAATTAAATTAAATTAAATATCCTTAATCCAGATTTTATCAATCAACCACATAACATTTATCTTAGCTGGATGGTCTAATTCTCAAAAACGTTTAACCTAAAGTAACACTATAACTAGAATATTTACAACACTGAAAGGTTGTCTTATGATGAATAAAAAACTCAGTTAAAGCAGATATAGTTAAAGGCTATAGAACAGATCATATTATGTTTTTTTATATTTCTTATTTTTTTATTGTTTTGCTGAAATTCGACACGACACTACGTTAGGCTACGTCTTGACTCATTTGCATATGGACGGTGATTGGATGTTTACTGAGGGCTCAGGGGAGGAGTGTGTGTGTGTGTGTGTGTGTGTGTGTGTGTGTTGTGTGTGTGTGTGCGCTGCAGCCCGTGAATGAACACACACAGCGGAGGGACAGAGACATGAGGGAAATCTAATACCGTACTGTGTACTGTCCCTTTCTCGGCGGCTTTGTCCGATCACCTCATGTCACACCGATCATTTCACGCCACAGTGATCACCTCATGTCACACAGATCACCTCGCATCACAGTGATCACCTCGCGTCACACCGATCACCTCGCGTCACACCGATCACCTCGCATCACAGTGATCACCTCGCGTCACACCGATCACCTCGCGTCACACCGATCACCTCGCATCACAGTGATCACCTCACGTCACACCGATCACCTCGCATCACAGTGATCACCTCACGTCGCACCGATCACCTCATGCCGCACCAATCACCTCACGCCGCACCGATCACCTCATGTCACACAGATCACCTCGCATCACAGTGATCACCTCGCGTCACACCGATCACCTCACGTCACACCGATCACCTCGCATCACAGTGATCACCTCACGCCGCACCGATCACCTCACGTCACACCGATCACCTCGCATCACAGTGATCACCTCACGCCGCACCGATCACCTCACGTCACACCGATCACCTCACGTCACAGTGATCACCTCACGCCGCACCGATCACCTCACGCCGCACCGATCACCTCACGCCGCACCGATCACCTCACGCCGCACCGATCACCTCACGCCGCACCGATCACCTCACGTCGCACCGATCACTTCACGCCACAGTGATCACCTCACGTCGCACCGATCACCTCATGCCGCACCGATCACCTCACGCCACAGTGATCACCTCGCGTCACACCGATCACCTCGCGTCACACCGATCAATCCACGTCACACTGATCAATCCACGCCACCCCGATCACCTCACGCCACCCCGATCACCTCACGTCACCCCGATCACTTCACGTCACACTGATCACCTCACGTCACACCGATTACTGTGCGTCAACCTGGTCAATCACATGAACTTTATCCCCACATTGATCACTTCATGCTGCTCACTAGTGGATGTTTCTAGCTGTACTTCATTGTTGGTTGCCAATGACAATGAGCTATAATTGAGCTATAAATAAACCACAAATGAGCTACAAATAAATATGTTTTTACTAAAAACAGCGCCGGTATCGAGACAGCCACCGCAAACAACGTTGATTTTAGCGCAAATCTCACTTTGAATGTTTTGCTGAAATCAAAGAAATGAAAACATTGTTTAAATCCTGACTAGCTCGCGACTCTCAGCTAAATTCAGACTTGTTTCGGATTTCTCAGGCTCATGAGAAAAGCATGCGAGACATTCCTGGAGCTCCTCGCATGTTCTTTCGTGTTTCGCCTTCCTGCCACTTTCACACAGTCTCTTCCCCTCTCCTGCCTTTAACCGGAGGTGTGTGTGTGTGTGTGTGTGTGTGTGTGTGTGTGTGTGTGGGTGTGTTTTTGTGCATCCGTTCTCACCTTTCCCAGGTTTCCCAGCATGCATTTTCACTGGCAGGTCCAGGCTGGAAGGCGCAGAGGTTGGGGACATGACCTCTGACCCCAGACCGTCATCCACGAGACCTGTCATCACCTCTCGGGGCATGGTCTTAAAAAAAATAATAATAATTAAGAGTTGGCAGGAATTGCTAAGAAATAAAACATTGGATACATTAACGATGTTCAGACAGGAGGTGTGGCCTAAAGTTTAATAATTTAATTTCAATATATCAACATATATTCACTATAATGTCTATACACTTTTCGATTACGTATTTTAATGATAGGAAATTTTATGTATCATTCCAGTTGAATAAATGAAACAACATCATGGCCTGTAACACGCGGTAAAGGCTGAAACCATTTCATCTTCAGGGCCTGACTCAACGCTGTTAGTAATTAAAAGCACAAGGACTAAAAAAAAAACCCTGTAATGGTGAGGGAGTGGGCGAGTGGTGAGGGTGTTTTTTTTAGGAGTGAATCACTCAGCAGTAATACATTCACTCTGGGCAGCGTGGGCACTCTTTTACTGCTGCTCTGTTTTACGTGCAGTAAAATATGTCTGATTAGTCTCAACTGCTGATCTAAACCCTGCTGTTCTTCTACAGCAGGACCAAAATCAGATCAGAACCAAAAACAGAGTAAGGAAAGGGGCGGTACAGAGGGATCTGATCGGGATCAGCTGTGTGCACCATTTAGATTGGGATCAGAATCAAATGGACACAGGATCAGAGTCGGGATCTAGATCAAATTCAATTAGAAATCTGAGACATAACAGAAAAGGAATCAGGGTTACAGATCAGTCAGATTGGAATTTTTTTTATTCATAAAATTTTTTAATCAGCATTTTAAAACAAATACATTAGCATCAGACTCAGCAAAATCAGAGTCAGAATCAGCAGATTAAGAATCATATTAAAATCTAATTCAGATCAGAATCAGATTAAAATTATGATCAGAGTTTTTTGGATCAATAAGATTAGAATCAGATTAGAATCAGAATGAAATTATAAACAGTGGTTTATCTAATTTAGATCAGAATCAGATCAGAATCAAAATCAGTAGTACAGATCAATCAGATTATAATCAGATCAGAATTAGATTAGAATCATATTCCATAGTTTAGACCAATCAGAATATAATCTAATTTAGATCAGAATCAGATTATAATAAGAATCACCCGTTTAGACTAAGTTAGACTCGCAGTTGAGACCAATGTGATTAGTCATGTGCATAATCAGAAGAGGAACAGGATTCAGATCAGTAATATACACTATCAGATCATAATCAGAAACAGAAGAAAATCTAAATCATCAGTATAAACAGAATCAGCCTAAAGATCAGATCAGTCATATGAACCAAAACATATAAAATCAGATACAGAATCAGTTTAGAATTAGAATCTGATCCCTAACTGGAAGAACCTGATTGCTCTGTAGGCTGTTCGGTGTGTGTGTGTGTGTGTGTGTGT
>JAAGKR010007204.1:0-34887 GCA_011419295.1 Clarias macrocephalus | reverse complement strand
AAACCTTCAATGATATTGGATCCAAGTACATACTGTATACTTCCACTTTTGACAGCTTCCACTCTTCTTGGAAGAGATCTTGGAGTGTTTCTGTGGGAATTCATTCAGGCATTGATGTTGGACGAGAAGCCCATGTCTGTATAGCCCTTGCTTTGTGCACTGGGGCACAGTCATGTTGGAATATTCATGTTAAAAATTGCCACGGCTGACTATCGTTCAAGTCATCCAGGAGGGGTATTGGGTAAAGTTCTCAACCAGCAATTTTCACGCCTCGGATTAACCTCATAAGCTACGATATTGCCTCTGCGAAAGAATAGGTGCAACTGTCCACATGGTGAAATGGTTACTGCGGTTGCATTTGGAGGAAATGATCCCTGCTCAGGCCGGAGCTACAGAAGTGTGAAATGCAGGACTTCTAGGCTAAAGATCTCTTTCTTTCAGACTCGTAAACAGCTGACAGGAATTTATAATCAATATATCAATATATATATATATACAACTAAGATTCCGATCCTAAGATTGCCCTTCATTACAGTAAGTGGCCTGATTGATTGAAACACCTGAATTCAATAATTAACAGGTTTGGATAAATACTTTTGTCCATATAGTTTAGGTGTACAGAAGCCTTGCGTATAATTATTGTCTCTGTATAAATAGCCAATGACTGCTTGAAAAACCTGTGCACTCTTCATTTAGGGCTGCACTGACTCGGCTGAACACGAAGCCATGGAGAAAACAAAAGAACTGTCAACGTATCTTAAAGAAAAGGTTGTTGAACTTTATTAATAAGGGAAACAATATAAGAAAATATCTTACAATATTAAATGCAAATTTTAAATGTTCAAACTTTTAGAAAATTGATGGAAACTTAGTGGTTCTCTTGACACAGTCAGGTAGTCCAGCAAAGACTTCAGCCACCACTTCCAAGGAAATTGTGGTGTGGCTGTTTGAAGATGCCACAATACAGATGTGAGGCTGTGACGTCAAGCTGACCAGTAAAAAGCTGTTACCAAAATGAGGAAATTTAGTTGGAACCATTCATGTTGAATGAACAGTCAGGATGTATTTTTGAGGCCTTGCACACAGTGAAGTTTTTATCAACTTGAAAAAGCAGCGCAAAATTATAAAGTCCACATGCAGAGTGAATCTGTATTCGGGCTGATTTGATTAAACTGATGTACAATTTATAGTAAACACTTTATCCTCTATCCGTCCACCGTCCAGCACGATGTAATGTATCTTACCATATTTTGCCAATTATGAGCAAGGTAATGTAAGATATGGGGAAATGTTTGAACTTTAAAATACATGGCCAAGACAACATTTCTTTATAAAGAAACAAGAATTTATTGAGCTACTCTAAGTTACATGGAACTACGGTACTTAAAACACAGTTTTAAAAGCAGTTAAATGGAGTTCTGAAGAACTTCTAGTACTGGTTAGTACTGAGAAAGTCACAAGAGCAGAGCCTTGGGCTTAACTTTATCTCTGGACTTCTCCGGAGATTATTCTTCGTTGCAAGGCTTGTTGCACAATTTCATGCACAACGTTTCGCGGAGGGTCTTGGAGTGTGGATGACTCTATTACTTGATCTTGCAGTGTGTGAGCGCAGGATGGAGCTTAAGGCGAGAGAAAGTGCACAGCGAAAGTGACTGAGCTCCGAGATCCCCAAGAACTCCGACGAGCCTGAAGATCCTCAAAAAGCGAAAGAGCGAATGGTGGAAGAGCGACGAACCTGTTCCGGCCTTGAGTTTTTAACCCAGCAGAGTCGGTCCATCCCACGGGTGTCCCAATCAGACGTTGTTGGAGGGCTTAGCCACGCCCCGCACGGTTCCTTTTCGTGCATATATTAACATACTTCATGGTCTGTCATGTGGGGAACATCCTGATGAGATTTTGTTACTTCTTACTACATAGTGTATTAACATGATTGTATCAATTCTTCCATCACACCAATGGTCTTCAAATAAAACGAGCTTTCATTCAATGCCCAACATTCAATATCTTGCATACTCATTCATACTTTTATCTACAAAAAGAGGTTATAAATGTTGATTACACCTCCTAGGTTATATTAAACACATCAAGCAATGTGTTTATCAGATTGCCGATTTATGCTTTTGATGGTCAAGGTACTGTATATTGCGAGTAATCCAGACCCCTTCTGCCCTCTAGACCTGTCTGACTCATCCTGGTACCCTGCTTCTGGTTGGAGATCTCATCGCATGGATGCCCCGTGTCATCTGCTTGAGATGCGTGTGATGACTGGGGACAGTTCCACTTTACTATGAAGACGGTCTTGGCCTCGGCTGATGCAGACACTCATGCAGTCACTCGATAGTTCATGACCGGAATTTCCTACTAATCTACCTGAGTCTCCAATGACAAACTGGATTCCATTTTCACTTGAATACATCAACTGTTATATTGAACTGCCAGCCACCTAAAACACAGTATGAGTGCAGATCAACCCCTCTGTTATTCGTTCACCCAAATGAGGATGGGTTCCCTGTTGAGTCCGGTTCCTCTTGAGGTTTCTTATTACTGCCATCTCAGGGAGTTTTTCCTTGCCTTTTCTCGGCTTCATCTGATCATTTTGATTCATACACATTCACATTTCATACAAACGTTCATAATTTCTTTTAATTGTGTAAAGCTGCTTTGCGACAATGACAATTGTTAATAAAATAAAATTGAATTGAATTGAATAGAGGTTAATGCTAGTCATTGGTTGCTTGCATGACTCCAGGCACAGAGGGGTGCTTTGTCCTCCCCTTCTGATTGAATCCAGGGTCTCACTGCAGCAGATGTCAGGAAAAGGTAACAAACAACCCGTGACTAACTTCCATCATTTCCCCTCTTATGGCCCACACAAAGGGTTAGGTGATTTCTGCAGATGAATCCGGGATGTGACAGATTGATAGCTCACTTTGGGGTAGCCTGTTCATCCCTACATTGCATTCTAGAAGGAAACATAAACTTCTCTGAGGATTATTACAAATGATTGTGAACTTTAGACAGATGAAGTGATAAAAAAAACGGGAAATTTAAGCAGAAGGGACACTAAACAGTGTGCAACACAAAATGTTTATTAGAATTTATGGAAATGTATTTCAAGTTATGGATAGCACTAATTTTTAAATAGCTGGGGTTTTAGACTTTTAATATTAATTTGTGTGCATGTCAAATTTTAATCCCATGTGCAGAGAATGTCAAGCCGGTGGCACCATGGTGTAGCGGTTAGCGCTGGCCAGGCTCGATTCCTGTCTCTGAGTGCATGGAGTTTGCATGTTCTCCCCGTGCTTGGTGGGTTTCCTCCAGGTACTCCGGTTTTCTCCCACAGTCCAAAGATATGCATGTTAGGTTAACTGGCATTCCCAAATTGCCCATAGTGTGTGGATGTGCACACAACCTTGTGATGGATTGGAACCCTGTCCAGGATGTACCCAGCCTCGTGCCCTAAGCCTGCTGGGGTTGGCTCCAGGTCCCCGCGAACCTGAATACAGGATAAAGTGGTATAGACGGTAAGTGAGTGAGAATGTCAAGACTTGTTTAGACTGAAATAAAGAAATGTAGAATATATGAAACACTTATTTGTTGACAAGTTATATTGAGGACACAGGACCCTGGACAATATGTTTTATTCATATTAATATCCGCCTGTGACACTTCTGATGTTTGAAATGAAGGGTCTTGAAGCAGGCTAGCAGGTGAGTCTAGTTAATATTCTAGATTGTATAACTATTCTATATGCACTGAATAAAAATAATGGCACACATGCTCTCATTCTCTGTTTTTTTGCCAAGCATGGAGCTGGATATTAAGGCCAAACAACTTTTGCAAATGTCAGTTGTGTTTTGATGTTCTTTCCAGACAGAAGAGGTTTCTCCATGCAACCTTCAAACAAACTGTACTTGTTCAGTCACCATCTAATTGTGCTGTCATGGACTTTAACATTTAACATGCTGAGTGAGGCGTATAGGGTCTGAGATGTAGCTATTGGGTTTTATTATCTTGAATGCTTTTCACTTGTACCTAATCCTTCTTCCTGTAGAACGTTGAACTCCAAATTGTTTGGAAGTGGTCTTATAACTCTTTCTAGCATGCATTCCAAATGTGCAGCAACAAATGCTATTAGAAATGGTTTTAGTTGAATCTTTTTTTTTCCCCAGGACTGTATTCAAGATACTTAAAGATGATTATTCAACCACTTTTAATACATTTTATTCACATTTTCTTTTGAACAATATGGTTGGTTCCTGACATAGAAGTTGTTTTAAACGTTTCTCAATCTCTTTGACTGAGGTCAGTATGATAGAAGGTTTAAATTTGTGGTCTTTCATGACGCAATGTTTAATTGCAATGGAAAAACATATGGATAGATACAGTGTCAAAGAATCACGTGAACCTTTTGGAATTTCATGGTTTTCTGCATTAATGTGATCTGATCTTCATCTAAGTCAAATGTGTGTGTCAAGATAACATTTTATGATAAATTCATGCAGAAAACCATGAAATTTCAATTTCAAGAGGTTCACATCCCTTTCCTTGCCTCTATAACTGTACCTCTTATTGGTATTTTAGGATATTTTATATAATAATACCAACGGAAGCTTTTCAATGTATTATTTCTTAATAAATTTACTAAGGTTAGAAAAGGTAAAGACTGACCTTGTGCTGGAAGGGAAGTGTTATAAGAACATGAGTCAAAGAACCACTTAGATGTTGTTCTTAGGCTTTGTTTAGGATTTGTTTCTTAGGTCCTTGTGCTCATATCTTATTTTGCCTTGAAACAGTTAGTACAGCTTTGTCATCCTCATCTATCGTATATTGCTTTATTTTGCTTAAGTTGGAACTGCTTGCATTTTAAAAATAATAAAAGGACTACTGCCCCGTCCATTGTGAGGCTGCAGTAGTGCCCCAAACGTGCTGTAGTGCATTAAGTGCTTTCTTGGAGATTGGGAGAGATGACCCAGAGGGCTCAAGGACTGATTCTAAGGTGAGGGGACTATAAGGTCAATTATCCTCACGCTGACCTTTACAGAGTTTGACACCCATGTGGTTTGTCCTTTGCCGCTGGATAATCCTGATAATCCTGTATTGTTGGGAGGAAATATTTCTCACAGGCAGACGATAGCTGTCATATATCATGACCAAGCATGTGTGAAGGACAGAAACAAAACAATTCAACCAGTCAAACAGTACAAGTTTACAGAAATGACTGGCAGGGCATTATTAAAACACAGATCGGTTAACGTGATTGGTGGTTACCTCAGCAACGGATCCCGCCCACTTGTTTGGAGTGGACGCAATACTACGGAGAAAAAAAAGTGTGTTGCAAAACTGGGCTGCTGAATCTGTACATAAAGATGTGTATAAGCAGAACAGATCCAGAGGTTTCAACCACTCTGCTGATTCCAGAAGGAAAACACCCTCGTAACGCTGTGATCGTACAGATTCCTCCCCTCTAAGGTAAAAAACGATTATCAAGTATCTTATCCGATACACCTCTAATGCAATTTGCCCACATTTTTGCTAATGTTCTGCTTTTGTTTTGAACTTGCTATGGGTAAAGATAATTTTAACAAATCAAACCAAACTTTTCAGTGTCAGAGATATTCAGGACTGAAGAGATTACACTTTGCGGTTTCACAGTGTGTGTGTGTGTGTGTGTGTGTGTGTGTGTGTGTGTGTGTGTGTGTGTGTGTGTGTGTGTGTGTGTGTGTGTGTGTGTGTTCCTCGTATACAAAAAAAGAGAATTTAGAGAAAGGCCAGTGAGGGAATGTTTATAGATGCTATATGTTAAGTCAGGACAGGAACTAACTTTATTTCTGGACATTTTACCTTTTACATTTTACATCACAATACCCCATAGGGAATTAAGGTATATATATATATATATATATATTTTTTTTTTTGATTGAGTCTAACCTTTACACCTGGAGCTGTTTCTTTGTACCTGAAACTGCATTTTACTGGCTTTGTACTTTAACAATAAAGTTGAATCTAATCTAATCTAATCTAATCTAATCTAATCTAATCTAATCTAATCTAATCTAATCTAATCTAATCTAATCAGTACACAATTTCTGTACTTGAAATAGAGATACCCTAGGTGAAATATTACTTCTTTACTTGAGTAAAAGTAAAAAAAAAAAAAAAAGTACTCATGTTCACATTTACTTAAGTATCAAAATTATTAGCTCACAGCAGGTTTTTTTTTTTTTGTAGTTACCAAAAAAAAATCAGTCTCCCTCTCTCTCTCTCTCTCTCGTGCGATGTTTGTCGCTGTGTGAAACGAGCTCCTATTTTGAATGGTCAAAAATTCCCATAAACACATTCCTAAACCTTGTGGAAAGCCTTCCCAGAAGTGTTGAAGCTGTTATAGCTGCAAAAGGTGACCATCATCATATTAAACCCTATGGATTAAGAACGGGATGTTACTGGAGTTCATATGCATGTGTAGGCAGGCGAGCGAATACTTTTGGCAATATAATGTATAATGTGCTATTTTATTGGCCAACATGATTGATTGTTTTTTACATCTTACTTAGTTTGTTTGTGTGTGTTTGTCTCTCTCTCTTTCCAGAAGTGGCATCATGGAGATTCGTTTGTTTGGCCTGGTTTTGCTGTTGGTGATGTGCGCTGCACTGCCTGCTGAAGCACAAGATTGGCAGTCTTTCAAGTTTAAGCATATTATCCTCAACATGGCCCCGTCTGAATGTGAAAAAGTGATGAATAGGAAAGAAATCCCTAACTCTCCCGATGGCCCCAAAAACTGCAAAGAAGTGAACAGCTTCATAGTGGCATCAGATAATGATGTCATACCTGTGTGTAAGGATGCTGGCAAGCCTCTGGGTAATAACTATTATGAAAGCGACAATCCTTTCACTGTGGTCAAATGTACTGGGAACAGTAATCAAAAATATCCAAAATGTAAATATAGAGGTCACAAGAGCACTCGGACAATTACAATACAATGTAAGAATGATCTGCCTATGCACTACAAAGAAGACACTGTTATTATAGGTTAAAATTTAAGATCAGCTGTGGATGATTTATAACAAATATTCCACTGTTTATTGATATAATCCTGATATTATCCCATTTCACTAAAGGGAAAAAAGAGAAACATCTTGTAAAAGTGTGATTTATCTTCAAAGTCCTGTCACTGTCATTAAATCAATAAAGCATTGAAAAAGAATTTTCTCTGCGGTTTGAGTTTATTTTTAAATTATATTCAAGTTTTGCTTCAATGAGGTAAAATCTAGTTATGTTCTTTATCAAAACACTAAAGGAAAAACAACTTACTCTGATATTTTGTTTTTTGAAGATGTTAAAATACTAAATATTTGTACATACTGTACACAGCAAGTAAATGCCCTCAATTAGTCAACACTGTTAAAAAAGGATTGTAAGGCTTTGTTACAGAAGCGCATTGCATTCACAAAAGAAAGAAAAAATCACAGGAATTATCTCATAATTATGACTTATTATCTCATAATTATGACTTAGTATCTCATACTTATGAGATCCTTAAGTCATAATTATGAGATAAGGGGGAGCAGTCTCTTGCAGGGGGAAACATAAGTTAGTGAATTATGAGATAAGGACTTATTATATCATAATTATGACTTAGTATCTCATAATTATGAGATCCTTAAGTCATAATTATGAGATAAGGGGGAGCAGTCTCTTGCAGGGGGAAACAAAAGTTAGTGCATCCTTTTGCTCATTGAGACGTAGCAGCTCTCCTATGGTTTAGCCTGATGACTGTACATTAGTTAAATCTACTATTATCATCCAAATTACTCAATGATATTAATATCTCCCAGTGTCTCAATCCAAGAATGAAATAAACGCGAATTTAATTCACCAATATTTGCTCTATTGTCTAAAGAAATCACAGGAATAATCTCATAATTATGATGTATTTACTCATAATTATCACTTAATAACTTATAATTATGCCTTAATATGTCATAATTTAAGATCCTGGTCTCATGATTATGACAGAAGGTGGGGTTCGGTGATCGGCACAAGACGGGGACAATAGTGGCGAATTGAATTCGCGTTTATTTCATTCTTGGATTGAGACACTGGGAGATATTAATGTCATTGAGTAATTTGGATGGTAATAGTAGATGTAACTAATGTCCTGTTCCGTGGCGCGGTATGGAGAGAGCTTTAGAGGGGGGCAACGAAATAGGAGTATGTGAGAGCGCTTATGATACACACGGGACCTTCCTGTTTGGAGATGGCGTGGGATTATTAATTAGGAACTTAAATGAAACCAAAGAAAACAGAAAACACAATATAACGGAGCTCCGCCGTCTACGTGAGACCGGACGGGGCTCTGGGAAATAAAGCACTAATAAACTTAAGCTGAGCGCGCGCGCTGGCCTCTCTTTCGCTTTTGCCGGCGTCTTAGGACTCTTTCTTTCTTTGGTCTTTGGTCCTGATACCTCACTGGTGCTACCTAAATGATCTCTACAGCGGTACCAGGACCCTTAAATAATTGTTCAGGCTGATTGCCTTGTCTGACAACCGCGTGTATAAATGTCCGCGCCTTTGCCTGTTCAGACCTCCGCGGAGTAGCAGCCTGCGGATCTGCCCGTTCTGAACAGTTTATGCGCAGCTCTGCCCCTCGCGCGACCCGCGTCGTTACATGTACAATCATCAGGCTAAACCATAGGATGGCTGCTACATCTCCATGAGTGTGAAATGAGGCACTTTCAAGCAAAAGGATGCAGTAACTTTCGTTTCCGATGTCATGCACTAAAATGTCCCCCTGCAAGAGACTGCTCCCCCTTAAGTCATAATTATGAGATAATAAGTCATAATTATGAGATAATTCCTGTTTTTTTTTCTTTTGTGAACGCAACGCGCTTCCATAATATTGAATGCCCCATGTTACGTTTTTTTTTTCAGTGACCTTATCAAAATCATTTTCTTCAAAATATAGTGTAAAACACACAGATTCTTATGCTTAGCCTTGTTTCTTTCATCATTAGATGAGTGAAAGTATTTTGAATGTATTTGTAAATGGTCTTTTCCAGACTACTAATTACTACTTTTTATGTGCAGAATCTATTTCTTATGTGGATCCTGTCAGCTGTATTATCAGAGCACTTGGCCATGGACTTGCTGAATTTACTTGAAAAGCATGATTTATCTGTAAAAGCAGTCTGTTAATATTTGTTCTAATACTTGCTCTAGTAAAGATTCTGTCCAGTGTTTGTATAGACGTGTAAGTTAAGATATAACTTGAATAAGCAAAAGTTTTATAATCAAAAATGTCATTGCACTTTATTGCTGATTGAGCTGTTTAAATATTAAGCTTTGATCTTGTTTATATATGGGCATGTTAATTCCTTTAAATAAAGATTTTAATAAATGTGCAATCGAGTTATTTATTGTCACAGTACTATTTTGTTATATTGTAACAGTGATTCATTTAATTTATTTAAAATAAGTTACTGAACATTGACTGAATAAAACGTGTAAAATTTACTTAAAATAGAAAATAGTTTTACTTAATTATATCAATCAATTACATCAGATCAGTAAGTAAATACTACTTAACATAATTTAAAGAGGCCATGTGGTATGTAATATTTATTTGTTAGTTTTACTCAACTTCCTTAAGTAAATTTTACTCATTTTCACAAGTGTAAAAATTTACTTGAAAAACCTGCGTGCAAAAACTTGCAAAAGAAAAATTGAGTAAATTGTACTTCTTATTTTTTTTTCAGTGAATGTCATCAATCAGCTTCTCCTTTTTGTGAGCAAAATATGTTCCTCCACTTTTTATACCAGTGAGACACAGGCTGTGATGAGCATATGTGCATTTCTTAAAATAAAAAAATAAATAAATAAAAAAAGACAACCTTTTGTTGGTTTGGGTAGAGGTCTGCAGCATCCATGAACAACTACATAGCAACTAAATTTTTCACTGAGCACTGATTTGTTCTATGATTCCATCAGGGAGCGCCAATGCAGATTTGCTATTCTTGGCAATTTTATCTTGGCACATGTTTTACAGAGGATGCCCTTCCCTATGCAACCCTCCCAGTTTTAATCCAGACTTGGGCCCAGCACAAAGGGTGCCTGAAGCCCCAGTGGCTGGGTGTAGGGCATTGGCTGGGACTTGAGCCTGAGCCTTCAGCAAAGCAAATCATATCACTAAGCCACCAATGGACCTTGTTCTTTAGTTCAGTTTTACTATTGATACAGAAGAAATACAGATAGAAATCGAATAACAAATAACAAAATAAACTCATTTCTGCTCTTTCGAAAGACACACTGTGATTTTCACTTTATTTTTTCTTTGCCACATCTGCTGGATCTGTTTTAATAGCAATATCCTAAATACAATAATACAGGTATACTATTGATAACCACCTGGACATTTTACAGTACAAGTAAACAAATCTTTACAACTATATCAGTTATGACTGCATCATATTATACAGAACAAACAATTTACATGCTGCCAGCCAGGTTACAAAGATAACATGAACTGCGAATTAACACGTTCACTAACGGAAAAAAAAAAAAAAAAAACATGAACGTCACTTCTACTGTTACTCAAGGCAGAAATTACATAATATCAAAATTGCATAACAATTTTTTTTTATTTTTTTTTTATTTTTTTACAGTTGTTAACATGCATCTTTCAATACTAAGTTTACTATCTCAAAAGTCTTCACACAGTTTGCACAACAGCATCCTTGGTGGACCAAACCATTAAAAAATTTGCATTACTTTGACACAAAATGCATTTAGTGCAAGTATGTTTCAAAGTGTTTTTTTCCTTTCTTCACTCACACATATACATTATCGGAAACCTTATGCATCTGCAGCACTTTTTCTATATGTTAACATCCTGTTTTTTGAAAATATTAAACCTGAGTTTGAGGTCTTATTTATCCAACTAGATAAATGTTGAATTAATTAATATTGTATTGTTGGCCCAGCTTCTTACAGTGGTATTTGTTGAGACAATGTAATCTCATGATTTTATACAAGCCCCACCTCCGCTCCCTGCCGCACTGACACTATCAAACAGCACTAAAGAGGTAAAGATGGCCGTTTAAGCTGGGGAACAATAGTAAGCTGGGGAACAATAGTCTGCTTGGTGGGAAGAAGGTGAAAAGTGGGTGGAGAAAGAAAGGATAAATAAATAGAATAAAAATAAATAATGAAGAGAAATGAGATTTATTACCATCTTTGCTGTTTCCCTCTAGCTGTAGACTGCAAATTCCTTTGTAATTTTAAGATTTGCACCAAATATGAACATTTTCATGCATTAGGCAGGGGGAGGTTGTGGATCCAAAGGTCCTGTTCGATTCCCAAGTATGACTTTTTTTTTTAACCCATAAATCTTAGAAATGTCTCAAATCTTTAAATTACTGCCTAATTGATCATAACATGAGGTTAGGTTATTATAAAAGTATTAGAGTTTGTTGTTAAATGCTTCATATAGTGTCACACAAAAAGTCAATTTGACTAATCAAATTAATAAGAAATAGAGTAAACATGAAAAGCAATGCAACAGTGTATTTGCCTTCTGTATGTGACTGTGACCTGCTTGAATGAAGGCAAATACATTACAAATGGAATATTAATTTGGTTATGTACTTTAAAGAGAAACAGTTTCTGTCAAAAAACAAACTCTGCTTAACTCCCGTTTGTACAGATATTTCTGATAGAAATAAATCATAAAGCTTCTGCAAAAATGTAATGCAAATTTATTAGTAAATTGTTGTATACAGTTATATTTGTCAATGCATATTGACTTTGTTTTTGGGCTCTTGGGAATGTCACACAGTCTGACAAAGATGGCCTAGGCGACAATGGTCTGGCCACTGGCCAGCTGATCCAGTGGACCCTAAGACACAAGGTCTAAGACACCTGGTATAAATTCACCCTTTTTTTTTTTGGATGTCTGAACCATCCGGTGGTCAGCCACAACTGATGCCGATCAGCGTATGCCTCTCACTGCTTGTCAGAACCAGAACTGTGAAGGCGCTTTCCCGCTGGTTGCTTAGTGTTAAACCAATTTCGGTCCTCTGCCAGGCCGTCCACTCGATCCATCCCTGGGACAGTGCTCATCCACAGCCTGGTAAATATAGCACGTACAAAAAATAACAATAACAATACTACCACAAGCAAGAAAACAATACGCATGAGGCAGTAAAAACTCTCACCAAAAGACCTACCAGCTGTTGCTCAGGTGCTGCTGAGGTGATCGCTAGTATTCCTGGGGCATCAGGAATTCGGGGGGGGGGGGGGGGGGCCGAGTTGATGATGAGGCCCTGGCAGTTGCTGACAAAGAAGATGGAGGAAGTGACAGTAGAAATTGCCTGAATATGTTTCTTGGGACTGTGAGAGGATGACAATGTCTTTCTTGCCATGGCACTTGTATCAGCTCTGGACAGTGCAGAAGACCCAGGGTGGGGCTGAGAGAGTAAGAAAGTATAGTTAAATGGGTTATATAAATGAAGACTTACAACTGTTAACAATGTAAAACCCACTACTAGTTACAGGGACAGAAAAATAATAATAATATATTATTATTAATAATAGGTAATTCTACTAACATTACAGTACCTTGCTTGCATGTGTCAGAGTCGAGCTTGTATAATTTTTTTTCATAATTAAATTACACACACACACATACATATATACACATATAAATCCATTTTATTTTCCATCAGCTCCATTTTCATGTTTTTAAAGAGGAACTGGGTTTAAAGGGAAAGAAAATAATCTTTGTGTCTTTCCTCAGTAGCATCATGGAGATTTGTTGGTTTGTCCTGGTCTTGGTATTGATGATGTGTGCTGCACTAGATGCTCAACACCACTCTTGGAAGGATTTCAAGGAGAAACATGTTGTCAGCAGAATGTCTGAGTCAGACTGTGGAAGACTGATGAATAAGAAAAGAGCCCTCATCATAGTCATGGGCAGCAGATCACAGGCCAACCACTGCCAACAAGATCACGTCTTCATACTGGCCGGATATAAACAGGTCCAAGATGTGTGTAAGGCAGAGTCTATGGGTGGAAAAATTCATGAAAGCAAAATCCCATCCATTGTGGTCAAATGTACTGGGGACAAGAATTAACAAGATCGATGCTGTCAATATCATGGACATAGGAGATTTCAAAAGATAAGAGTAACATGTGAGCAGGGTGTGCCTGTGGAAATACCAGGCTGAAATGTAAAAGGCTGGATGCTTGGTCATGTATCCTACAAATATCCTACTGTTTTTGGATTTATAATCATGCTATATAATCTCTTAAAAAGCTTTACATCATTTACATGTCTTTTTTAATTTTGTTTTGTTGAATTTTATATACAAACATTTGATTATAGCGTTGGAAATTGGTAATATATAAAAATAAATAATAATTTATATTATCAATTTCCAGGACGATAATCAAATGTTTGTATATAAGAATAATAAAAACATTTAAAAAAGACATGGAAATCATGTAACATATGAGTACACATGTGAAGAGGTTCTGCTGTGCTTCCTGCTGATTCTGTGAGCTGTCAAGTTCATCTGTCATCACTTATTGAAATCAGGTTTGAGAAAACCATCCAGTGTTTCAGAGATGGATTTCTAAACTGAACAAATGTATTGAAATGTTTTACACATGATAGATGTATTCATTTTAACATGCACCTGCATTCTTGCATGAGTGTGATCCTTGTTGTCAGCATATGATAAAGAACAAAAAACATTAAGAAACTCAAAAGAAATAATAAAGGGACAATGAACAGATACTGTATAATGAAGGAGAAACCAGGAATCAATGGAACGTGACTACCACAGGAAGGATATCCGACTCAACGTCAGGTGTTTAGACAGCTGGAGGAGTAAAATAAATGACAAAAAAAAAAAAATTGAAGAAGGATGAACAATAAACAAGTGCAACACAAAATGTTTATTTGTATGGGGATTAATTTTATGTTCATTAATAGCACTAATATGAAACATTTTAGACTGAATTGCAGGGAAAAAAATGTTGAGGATCCTCGACAGATGACTTCACAGAACATGAACACATTTGGGGGATTTATTTACATGGAAGATTGGTAATATTGCTATTATTTTTAGGTGGCTGGAACAAATTATATTCATTTACACTATTTCCTATGGGAGAATGCGTTTCGCAATACAAAATTTTGCCTTAAGAAAACCACCTCCAGAACGGATTAAATTCGTATGCCGTGGTACCACTGTACTGTAGCACACACTTATGGAACGAATTGTGCTGTATGTGGTGTCACTCACATAAAGATGGGTTTTCCTACAATACTAGTTCCTCTG
This sequence comes from Clarias macrocephalus, assembly GCA_011419295.1. Classification (NCBI taxonomy): domain Eukaryota; kingdom Metazoa; phylum Chordata; class Actinopteri; order Siluriformes; family Clariidae; genus Clarias; species Clarias macrocephalus. Next base: position 20,545 of record JAAGKR010007204.1, on the reverse strand, counting down.
AATGTTTCTTACTCTTACACTATTTGTGTTCTATGGGACTCTTTTGTTGACTTGTTCTGGACTTCTCAGTATGCATATGTCATGAGATTGTATATAATTCCATGAAAGAAAATAATATTTTTTACAGACCTGCTTAAAAATTACTGTTGTTTGTCTTTATTCAATCAGTAAATCAGCCCCAACTGGAACTTCCAGCAGACCTCATTGTCCTGATATCTTGAGAATGAAGCTTACTGAACATAGTAATTTTTAAATGTCTTTACTGTATGTAAATAAATAAATAAATAAATAAATAAATAGCTTGAATGGAGATATATACAGTGGAACTTGGATTATGAGCATAATTTATTCCGGAAGTGGGCTCGTATTCCAAAACACTCGTAAACCAAATAGAATTTTCCCATAAGAAACAATGAAAACTCTAATTATTCGTTCTACAGCCCAAAACAATAAATACAAAAAAATAATGAATACAATATATAGAGTAAAAATAAAACAAATTAATCTGCACTTAACATAAAAAAAAGTAAAAATAAATTCCGACAGATAAGTATTTCCGTTTGTGCGTGCAGGCGCCGTGTATTTGTATGTGTGTGTGTGTGTGGAATTAGCCCCTCGCCTTGTCTTAAACAGTAAAACTCCTTCTCCCTCCCCCCACCTCGCTTTTTAAGTTCCACAACTAACACACACGACGCAAACACTGTTGAAAAAAAAAAAAGAAATCTCTCTAATGACACACCTGTGAGCACATACTAACGGAATCACTGCTGTAAAGCAAAAAAAAAAAAAAAAAAACAACAAATGAACCAGCACCTTACCTTTGAAAAGAATCGCGACAGAGCAGTTTTCTGTGTAAATAACGCGTGTGTGTGAAGCCGGGGAGAGTGTGTGTGTGTGTGTGTGGGCGTGGGGCACAGTGTCAAATTACGCGCGCGCACACACATAGGAGGGAGAGGGAGATGTTGATTATACCAGTAAGAGACGAGCAGGTGAGATGATTACCCATAATTCCGCAGCGCAAGAGAGAGAAAAATCATTGGCTCAGTTGTGATCACTTGACGCTTGGTGTCAAAATATGAGGCACAGACGTGTTTTAACATCCAATTTAAAAGGTATTAAAAATCTTTGCTCGTTTTGCGGAACACTCGTAAACCGCGTTACTCGCAATCCGAGGTTCCACTGTATGTATATATCAGAAATAAAAATACTAATGTTTTAGTTTAATCAAATTAACACAAAAATATGACAAAATAGCCATCTCAAAGCTTTTATTTTTTATTGAACATACGATTTTTTTTTCCTTTTGTGGCATTAGACTGTGGTTTTTAGCTATTTGCGTGTGTCCACGCTGTAAGGTCTAAATTTAACTAAGGTAAATTAAGGAAGTCTTGATACATAATGCAGATAAAAACACACTACTCCTGTCCATAAATAAAAAGGCATATTTAGACTTATACGCAAAATATATTTTACTTAAATATTTAAGATTAAAACAAGGAAAGAAGACGTGCAGAGCTTCAGTTGATTGTGATACGGACAAAAGGTCTAGGAAGGAAACAAATACATCAGTTTTCGCTTTTTTACAAAATCTGAATATATTCAGTAAATTTATTAATTACACTCAAAAAGTATCAAATCTAACTATGAAGTCTGATTTAATTGCTACCATTAAACATTTTTATTTTTATTCATTTTATGTTTTGCTGGCAAAATAAATTTTAAGCAGAGACGTCTGCTCCGTCTTCTTAATTCGTTTTAAACTCCTCAATTCCCCACCAGCGAAACCTGTTCAAAAAATTCACACCTATCGTGAATGAAAGGTGAGAAGAGGGATTACAGTAACTGGCGATGTAGTGTTGTATTCAGCGAGTAGACTACATATTTGTTTGTTGCATTTCTGGGGGATATCGTATATGTCTGCAGTTTTATCGATAAATCTGCTCATATCTGCTCATATCTGCGTACGCGTTTATCAGCCCTTTGATCAACGGCACTTTCCAAAAGGCAGAGTTTATTGTTTATATGTTAACCTAGAAAATGCTTATGTTTAAGTGTCTATGCCAAGTGTCAAAGCTAAATAGTAGTGTGCGCTCACTGCATTACATGTGCGACGACAAAACTTTATGATCATGTGCACTCGTGTGTGTGTGTGTGTGTGTGAGAAAGTCGTTCTACACAATAACCCCACCACCAACCTCTCCTGTTTCTGCTTCACACACGCAGCCTGATTCTTTTCAAAGGCAAAGTGCAGGTTAATTGGTTTAATTTTTGCTTCAAATTTCCTATTAATAATTTTTTGGTGGTTGTGGAACAAATCACTGGAGTTTCCATTATTTCTTATGGGGAAAGTCAAAAAAAAAAGCCATCCGTGACTCCCTTAGTCAAGTTTTAATGGGGCAAAGACTACGTTTCAAATGCGTGACGGTGGTGTAGTGGTTAGCACTGTCACCTTGCGCCTCCAGGGTCCGGGTTCGATTCCTGTCTCTGTGTGCTTGGTGGGTTTTCCTCCGGGTACTCCGGTTTCCTCCCACAGTCCAAAGACATACCGATTAGGCTGCCTCATGCCCTAAGTCTCCTGGGATTGACTTCATGTCCCCTGCAACCCTGAATACAGGATAAAGCAGTAAAGATGATGAGTGAGTGAGGGAGAGTCGTGAGATTAATTTCCTTAGGTGCGGTTATATTTTTGGCCACATGATGGCAGTGTTGGAACAGATTTAATCTTGTATGTATTCCAGTAGAGAGATGATGATTACATGATTAAATCTGTAAAACTTACTGTAACTGGCAGTAAGTACAGTATGATGAACAAAAGCTATGATACAGTGGGAATTTCCAGGTCATTAACCTGCTGCCATATGTAATTTCCCCGCATACACTTTACCAGTCATATGGTTCTAATAATGGTTCAGGCTACACGGTGGTGTAGTGGTTCAAATTCAAATTCAAATTCAAATTTTATTTGTCACATGCACAGTCATACACAGTCCGATATGCAGTGAAATGCTTAGAACTGTCGCCTTGCACCTCCAGTCCAGTTTCCTCCCACAGTCCAAAGACAGACAGATTAGGCTAATTGGCGTTCCCAAATTGCCCGTAGTGTGTGAATGAGTGCATGCATGAGTGTGTGTATGTGTGTGTCCTGCTAATTTTAGCTAGTTATCGAGATCAGTAATCTTAGCTTAGCAAGTGCAAATGATTGAGACACTAGAAAAAGGAGCCAGAAGAATTTGCAGCCCAGAGACCAAGTGGGCTGGATCCGTTGCCCTGGTAACCATCAATCACTTTGCTTGGCTAGCCAATCTGCACTTTCGTAATAACCTGACAGTATGTTATGTAAACTAGGAGTAGCAGAATTGTTTTGTTCCTGTCCTTCTTATGTGGAGTGTAGTTAAGTCGTGGTATGGTGAGAAGTGACACATAAACGTGTATGTTTAGATTTGAAAATCACTGCACGTTTGTGTCATCTTTATCTGAAAAGTAATGTTTTCTTCTTTAAAATGTTGGGAGTAAAAGTACAGGTTTTTCATCTAAAAAAGTAGCGAGTAGAAGCAAAAAGTATCGCAGAAACTACTCAATTACAGATAAACAACAAAGATACATAATACAGTAATTAAGTATTTGTATTTCGTTTGTTACTTGCCACTGCTGCATTTTTGTATACATGATTATTTTCCTATAACAGCAGGCAGCTAAATATTGTACGACTTCGGTAAATGTAAACAAAGTAACAAAAGAGGTTGAAGTATTTCTTTACATACCAAAATAAATACTCATGCACAGGTTAATGCTTATTCCATTCATAAACAAAAATAACTTCATATAAATGAATAGATTTTAAAAATGGAGCATCTTCCTAAGTATTAATAACTTGCTGAACTTTGTTTTGTCTTACTTCTGAAACTTCACCAGTTTAACGACTGCACACATCAACTAAAGTGTTCACATGGGTCAAGGGTTTAATTTCACTTCTTAATAGTATGAACATCTGATCAATTAAGGAGTTTAATCAGCTCAATGGCAAACATTCAGACTTCTCTCCAGTGTACAAACAACTAACTGTAACACTTCATCTCAAAATACTAAAACACTAATATTAATAGTGATTATTAATTTCTCTATTCTCCCCTCTCTTGGATACTGAGTGCAAGTTAAGTCCTACTCTGTAACTCTAATTCTGTCTAATATTTTGCAATAAAAACACCTCCACCTCAATCTCATAATATTTGGGGCTAAGCTTAAAATATTTGGGGCTAAAACATCCTGTGGCCATCATGTTAATTTCTGAGGACAAGCACAGGGCACGAGGACGTGGCAGTCATGATGCGTATGTGTAGTTAAACGCAAGTATATTTCCGCTCTATGGTGCACCACCGCAGTGAAGTTAGTGCAATATTTGGACATTAGAGTGGAATTTTAGGGACTCGTCAACATATTTCTGTACAAATAATGTGGTGCTTGTTACTTACCTGGCTACGTGCCCCGAAAATTTCTTCCTATGTACTGTGTCTTGACATGTACCTGTTAATAATAATTTAATTAATGCACAGTTCATAGGAATTCATTTGTAGGACATTTTTTACTGTACTTCTTTCAGTAACTTCCAGAGCATGTAACCAGTGGCTCGCCTAGCAAAACCTAAGATGCCTGCAGAGAGTATTCCATCACAGTTTAAAAGTGAAGACATAAACTTCTTCAATGAAAAAATCTATAGTATCTGGAAGAAAATAATAGAAGTCCAACCTCTAACAGCATCTCACAATCAAGTCCAGTCTAAAATGTCACATTTAGATTTTCAGTGGGTATCATCAGCATAACAATGGAAACTAATCCCATGTCTAGGACAGGAAGAGCTGTATAAACTCATCACCTCGGCTAAATCAACGACATGCTTGCTGGATCCAATCCCAACCAGATTTTTAAAAGAAGTGATACATATGGCTAGAGAGACGCTTTTAAACATTATTAACTTTTTATTATATCTAGGTCACGTCCCTAAATCTCTCAAGTTGGCAGTTATTAAGCCTCTTCTTAAAAAATCTAATTTACACCCGAATGATATGACAAATTACAGACCGATTTCAAACCTTCTGTTTATATCAAAAATATTAGAAAAGATAGTATCAGCTCAAATATGCACATTCTTGCAGGAAAACGATATCCTCAAAGAATTTCATTCAGGTTTCAGGCCCCATCATAGGACAGAAACTGCACTAGTTAAAATTGCAAATGACCTGTTTTTAGCTTCGGACCAAGGCTGCATCATAATACTAGTCTTACTTGATCTTAGTGCTGCATTCGACACTATAGATCATAACATTCTCATAGATCGCTTACAAAATCACATTGGTATTCAGGGGCAGGCGTTAAAATGGTTTAGATCCTACCTGTCTGATCGATTCCATTTTGTAGATCTGAATGGAGAACAGTCTGGTGTAATGCCAGTGAAATATGGGGTGCCAAAAGGGTCAGTTTTAGGACCTCTGCTGTTCTCAATATACATGCTTCCCTTGGGTAACATCATTAGAAGACATGGGATTAGTTTCCATTTTTATGCTGATGATACTCAGTTATACACCTCCACAAAACCAGACGAAATACCCGAGTTGTCTAGACTGACTGAGTGTATTCAAGATATAAAAGATTAGGCGACCGATAATTTTCTTTTACTAAATTCAGATAAGACAGAGATATATGGCCTGGTCGGATGAATTGTGATTTATTTTACATCATGTGAATGGCCATGTGTGAGGCATTTACAAGCAGGGTCTAAGACAAGCAGGGTGCACGATTGGGACGAAGCCTTTCATATGGATGTTACTTTACATGTACCACCAACCAAAATATAGATGCAGACCAAGTACACCCCTTAATGGTAGTTTTAATAACCCCCTTAATAAATGTTCCCAAATGACAGTGGAAATTTTCAGCAAGATAATCTGTCCTGATGCACTGCAATCATTATTCCTTGTTATATTTGAGGAACATGACAAAGGAATAATGGTGTTGATTTAGCCTTCAAATTCCTCACATCTTAATCCAACTGAGCATCTTCAGTATAGCACAAAGTCCAGTCCTTAGAGACCCCACCTCTGTCAGAACCCCATGTTATTACCGAATACCGAATTAGGTAATAATAGTTTTAATGTAGTGGCTGATCAGAGTATAGCAAGGGATAAAATTTAAATATATCAGTAATATTTATGTAAAAAATGTTAAACCAAAAAACCTTTGCATTTAATATAATCCATTGTAATTACAATGATTAAATATATATTTATCATTTTATTTATTATCTGTTATAATAGAGTCTGACTGGAGTTTTAGGTATTTTATATATAAATGTTATAATTACCTGTGTCAACATTAAGGTAATTTGTACATGTGACCAGCAGGTGGCATGACATGAAAAGAATACTCACAAGCAATAAAACCTCTCATAATTATATAATAATGTTTCATACCTTCGTGTGGTACAGGAACACAATTTAAATCATGCAGTGTATTCTATCACATTGGTGCTAATGAACAAATTTTAAAATGTATGAAAGATTATGATTTCATGAGCACAAATTTAGGAACGTTTCCAACAGGCAAGCTACATAAACTCATATGCTTAAAAAGTGTGAAATTGTTTATATAGTGAAATTTAAGGAAACATTTATTAACAATTTTAGAATTAAAGTCTCCAGTGCCATTGCGTTCTAAAAGTCAGAGATAAAGCTGTAAAGTTTTCTCTCATCATTAGTACAGAGGAGTTTACACTATGGCCCTTTATGACTTGTATTACATTTTTACAGGCATTTTACAACAATGGCTGTGTTGTAAGAAACATTCAAGATGTTATTGTTATATTGAGTCAGACTGCCTCAAATTAATGTCAAGCTGTATCACATGACCCAGTCATGTTATTTTCCTATAACAGCTCACCCTCCAGGTTTTTATTTCTAATACTGTGTTGTTCTTACAGGCGAGATGTCTTAAATTCCTAAGAACACAAATGACCTCTAGAGGCCAGGGGGCAAACTACAGGAGGAGCAAAAAGCTGACATATATATATATATATATATATATATATGATTGTATAGACATATATTTTGTTATTTTTGTTATATACTTTCTATTTGTTTATTTCTTGCTATTTAAAAAAGTCTTCATTTATTAGTTAACATATATGTTTGTTTGTTCCAAAGTGATTTGTCAAGTTTTTCTAGTATTTCTAATTTTGTGCCCAAATATACTGATTAATCCCAATAGAAAGATAATGTGCCTTCATTGTAATTTAAACAGAAAAATAAAGATTATAGAGATTATAGAGATTATATGTTTTCATGACAGGAGCCAGGAACCATTGCTGCTTCAGCTCGAAAAGCACTAGGATTGTTCACGTTTTTGTCAGAAAATAACTGAAGTTGTGTAAGTGTATGAAGAAATCGTTCCAGGAGCAAGGAAAAGCTGCAGAGCTGTTAAAGGTGTATGAAAGAAAGTGCAAACATGTCGGAGCTTTTTAGCTTTCTTTGTAGATGCTTGCAGGGTGTATGAAGATGATGAAGTGATAAATGAAAGCTAAACTGTTAGCGTTAGCAACCACATATAAAAAGCTGAGGTGTTACAAAACACTAATCTTCTTACAAATATGCGCACTAGCCAAGCCTCTCGATTTTTCCATAAACGTTTACTTTATTTAATTTCCTTCTTTCTAAGGTTGGAACCGACACCGTGGAATATCTCCAGCAGGCTGAAGTGTCCAGGCCGAACCCCTACATCCTGATGTTGGGAGATGATGACCAGCGCTGCTCTCAGGCATTAGTGCTTCTCAGTAATAGTATCGTAATGATGTCGCTGTTGAACTTGTTTTGTATTATCTGATCTTGTGCTTTTGAAAAATAAATATAAATATTTTGTTCTATGATTTGTACAATTAATTGGGTGTTTATTGGGTGCATATATGTATGGTTTGCAAAACTTTGAGTTTTTTTTTTTTTTTTTTGTAATAGACCAGTATATCAAAGTAATTTAACTGTTTAAACTGTTTTACCCATAGACATGTAAATCATAAAACTAACAATGACCTATTTGTGAGGTAGAATTATAGTTAAATATGACCGAGCATTTGGATTGAATATTTTACCCATCTTGCTGGGTTAAACAAACAACTCATTTTGCTGGGTTAAAACAAAAACGCGGTTTGGAAGATGAATTCATGATGTACTCAATCATTATATACGTTCTGTAAATTCAGAACACAGAAAAAGTTACATGCTCCAGATATGCTACAAAGCATTTCTGAGAGAGAGAGAGAGAGAGAGAGAGGGTGTGTGTGCAGCGGCAGAGAGACGCGCTTGTGCGACGTACAGTACAGTACCGGCGAGTCTCACTCAGCTGTTTTTTTTTTTTTTGAGGGGGGAAATAACCCTGGTGAAATTTGAAAAATTTCATAATAATTATAAAGGCACTGTAACGTTAAGGGTTTGATATTTGCTTAGTACTTATTAACATTTTTCAAGCACAAATTACAAAAACCGCGACAAATATGCTAGCTTGCGGGCTAATGCTAGACAGCCTAAGTTTACAGACCTCACGAATATTTGGGGTACAAATGAATCGAGATAACATTATAAAAGAAAAAAAAAAACACCTTAGACAATTAACACAAAACAATCTTTAGCAATGTGTAAAAAAAATGTTAACCATTATAGATATATTTTAATCATTTTCACTAACCTGAGGCAGAGAGCAGCATCATCTGACAGATTTGGGGAAGCGGCGGTTGAAAATGAACGTCAATGGTCATGTGCGCGCAGAAGCTCACGGCCCCGCAATCCAGTATTTTCAACCCGCGCATTCAAATGCTTATTTTATATTCCTAACACTACTGTATATAAATACACTACATTAGCACAATAGACAACGCTTTTTGATTAAATAGGAAAAAAATAGATATTATTCATTATGTACTGCTTAAATGTATTGTAGACAGTCATTGTGTAAAAAATAAAGCATGCACGATATTTACACACAATGTGTCTGTAGTAACACAAAATGTGTTAAGAACTGTTGAACACATATTTTGTGTAAATTTCTAACACATTAATTCTAAGAGTATACATGCTTTAGGCTTTCTTTACTCTCTAGGCAAGAAAAATGATCTGATTCTGAATATAGTAAGTGTAAGAGAACCAGAGGAACAGGTCTCAAACTCCATATCCCAGCATGCATCATGGACTACAAATATGGCCACCAGAAACTACAACACCCAACATGCATGCACATGGCCTTGTTCACCGGAGATCTGATTGAACTCACCTGTTCCTCACTTCCCATAATTACCTAAAATTTACCAAGCCTTGGATTTGCATTTTGGATATTCGGCTTTTGACCACGGCTTTGTATAAGGATTTTGAGTTTTGCCCTGACCCTACCATTGTTGTTTGTACCCCGCTTGACCTTGCCTGTTTTTTTGGCCTTGCCTTTTGGATTACCGTTTTGGAGTTGTTTGAGTTTAGCAATAAACCTCTCCTGTTACACGCATTTGCATCCGTCTCAACCCTCATTCCTAACAGTAAGCTTTAAAGTAAATTAGATGATACTTATAGATGCAAAGCAGAGGGTGCTTTTATGTAAGTTAAATGAATCAAAAAAGGTGATCAAAATTCTGCTAATTTTTTTAATCTGGAAAAGTGTTTTTTGCTAAATGAGTCGGACATGAAACAGTGTTTTCATGAAAAATCTACACATAGTAAACAATATTAGGCTTGTTTTTAGATTTATTGGATTATTGTAATCTTTTTGACACTGACAGTTTTATTTCTTGAGCTTCACAAAGCATTTGACTCTGCTGAGCATAATTGTATTCTAAGAGCACTGGGGAAATGTGGCTTTAGGTCTTTTTCTGCAAAACAAAACTTGATATAATAATAATAATAGCAGCTCTATTAAACTAAAATATGGAACTTGTCCTCAGTTTAATTTATCTCGTGTATCAGACAAGGATGCCCAAATCTCTCCTTACCTATTCCTGATTGCTTCTCAGTTCTTGGCAACATATATATGGCACAAGTGGTTTGAGTGACATTAGGGTGGCAGAAAGACATTTTATTAACAGTCAGTTGGCTGATAATACCACTCTGTTTTTGCAAGATGCATCTCAAATTCATCTTGCATTAGATTTAATTGATTAATTTTCAAAAGCTTCTGGCTTATATTTAAATATAAATAAATGGAAATTAAAAATTGCACAACTCAATTTATTTGCAATATTCCTCTTAAAAATCAGGTGAAATACTTAGGAGTTATGATTAAAGATTGCAAAGCAAGATGTCCTTCCAATTTTTCCTCCATTATTAAAAAACTCAAAAGAAATTGAATTTATGGCTTGAGAAAGGGAAGGATTTTGCTCACTAAGGCTGACGGTCTCTCCAGACTTGCATACACGGTGCTCTCTTTATATGTTGACGGTTCTAAATTGAAAAACATTGATAGAATGTTATCGGATTTTGTGTGGAAGAACAAGGTTCATTAAATCAAAAAATCTGTTTTAATAAATACACAAGAATGTGGTGGCATGAACTTTATAGATTTTACAACTTTAAATTATGCATTCAAAATAAATTGGCTTGGGTGATTTTTTTTAAAGATCCCAATTCTGTGTGGAATGCTATCCCCTCCTATGTTTTCTCTAAAATAGGTGGATTACATTTTTTGGTTCGCAATTATGACATTTCAAAGATCTCTATCAAACTCTCTAACTTTCACAGACAGATGTTATGCACTTTTTCAAGAACTTACGGTTACTGTATCTCATGTGACTTCATACTGGGATGTTTTCTTTACAATATTCCATGGAAAAAAGTCTGGACTTTACAGTGTAAATATACTTTAACTAACAAGATGAGAGAAGTTTAATTTAAATTATTATATAAAGATTATCCTGTCAAGTATTTTATCTCTTTGAGATTTAATATATAATAAACTCCTCTTTCTTGTATTCAAAACTGAAATCAAGATACTTATGATAAGAAAGAATTTCAAAGATTTTAGAATTCTACATTAATTTGAGTCATATGGGATAACATTTTAGTTTCTACTTCTAACGCTCCTTCACAGTTTTTTCCCAGTTCTTGTATGCTGTGTGTGTTTTTATCCTTTTTATCCCTTTTATCCTTCCTACCTGTGTTGTTTGGATTGTGTGTTATTGTTTTCAGCAACAAAAAAAAAGTAAAACATTTATGGCGAGATTGTTTTACAGGGTGCCTGGGAAAAGTAATCCTTTTTTTTCAAGCGGATTGAAAGCTGTGGATTTAAATCAATTACTACTCTCACAATGCATTGCAAACTACAGTACATAATTGTATCAGCAATCAAAGACACTGCATTGGCCAGTCCGCCATATTAGATCACGCTAGAAACATGCAAGTAGAGTGGAACCTCGGATTGCGTGTAACACGGTTTGCAAGCGTTCCACAAGACGAACAAATTTTTAAAATACATTTTCCCTTAAACAAGCAAGTCTTGATTTACGAGCACCAAATATCGTCGAGTATCATGTGGCACACATGCGCTTCTTGTTTTGATGCAGAGCGTCACATAATCACAACTGAGCCAATGGATCTTCTCTTTCGCGATGCGAAATTGTGGGTAATCATCTCCCCCTCGGTCTTACTGTGCACGTCACTCGTATAAGTAACATCCAGTGTGTGCATAAAGCATCTTTTATTTTGCGTTTGTGTACTGTAGAGATCTTCCTTGTACACTGCTGTCACGATACTTTTCAAAGGTAATGTGCAGGTTAATTTGTTTTATTTTAACTTTACAACAGTGATTCCGTTAGTGTGTGTGTGAGTCATCCCACACAGTAGCCCATGTCAAATAAGAGAGGAGGGAGGGCTACTCTGTAAGATGAGAGGAAGATATACTTTGACTTTGTTTTGATATACAAGTGCTTTAACCATGTGATATTTCAGTTTTTCTTTTTTAATAAATCTGCAAAAATGTCAACAATTCTGTGTTTTTCTGGCAATATGGGGTGCTGTGTGTACATTAAAGAAGAAAAAAATTTAGTTAAATGATTTTAGCAAATGGCTGCCAAATACTGTAACAAAGAGTGAAAAATTTAAGGGGGTCTGAATACTTTCCATACCTACTGTATATATTACTATTATTTTATTTTTATTTATTTATTTATTTATTTATTTATTTTTGGTTTTGTTTTCATTATTTCTTATGAGGGAAATTCGCTTTGATTTACAAGTGCTTTGATATACGAACATGCCTCCAAATTGAAATGTACTAGCAATCCAAGGTTCCACTGTATACAGGGGAGCTGCGGATTTCTTTCTTTCTTTTTGATAAAAAGCACACAATCATTTCTAGCGATTTTAACGGTGAATGTGGTGTACATAAACATTGCTTCTTAAAATACTTACAATCTCCATTCTTGAAAAATTATTCATTGTTACAAGTAATTGTGAAAACAAATTACTTCACATAAAAAACAAACAACAGGTACATATTATCAATACATTGTTATTTACACTAGAGTTGTTAATGTTAATTTTAGCTAAAGTCATGAATCTAACTGTTTACACTAAAGTTGTTAATTTCAACTAAAGTCATGAATCTATCGCAAGATATCAAGACTTTTAAAAAGACAATTGAAAGTCCAAATAAAGTCCATGCAAGGAGCCATTCAGTCACTAACTCTAAATGCCCTTGTATGATGCTGCAGACTGAACTGAATGACTATAATGACCTATTTATGTTTCTTTGTAATTCTGCAAACATCCCCTTTTGTATCTTCGTTCTGTACATTGACACTTTCAAAAATTTATTTCTTGCCCATCAAAATAATCTTGTCAACAGAATGATCAAATCATTTCTTTAAAACACTTTTATCAATGCCCTTACAATCAATTACTTGTATTTCTAGTTTTTAAATTGCTTTTGATAAAAGTGTCTATTATTTAAATAAATATCTTGAAAGGATTTTAACAGCAACCATGTTTTCAGTTTTTATTATTTTTGACAAAATAATATTTATAATTATAAATATAAACAACTCAACACAGATCTTACACAAGGCTGTTTTACTGTAAAGCACATTCATGCCAGAGACCTTTAATTTACACTTTGGCTAACTTAAACCCACCCATATCTCAGCCGAATATCTCCCTTTTCTGAGAGAGAAACTTTTCTGGCTGACCAAAGTCAATCCAGGGCTCAGCCAAACAGATAGGATTTGCTCTTTGTTTCAGACTCTAGCCAGAATTCAGCCTAATGCTGCTTGACTGTGGAAAAAAAAGCAACGCCAGAATTAAGCCAGCGGTGTAAGACAGACTCCGCCCAGCCTCTGTTGCTATCTGGGTTGTTTTGGGCTTGTTTATGAAGCTGTGGTTGCGAATTTGTCTCGCGAGATTTGTCTCGCGAGATTTGGCAAACCACCGCTCACAATGTGAAAGCAAAAGTGATTTCGTCGCAGAAAGCAGCCAAAGTGCGCCATTGCACTTCCTGTTTTAACGGACTAAAACTAGGCAGTTTGTAGAGCTTTAAACATCATTGTAAACACTTAACTGACTGTGAATAGGTTAATTCTGAATACGAGCCGCTGTGAAATCCGGACATACTTCAGCTAACGCAGTAAAAAGCCCGTCGAAGACCAGAAAAGGTAAGAGCAGTTAGCATCATGCTAAAGTCCGTGTTTGTCACCTACGCGGTAACTTGTTCAAAATATGCTCCAAGATAACCTTTTTAACTGAGCTCGCTAAAACGATTTCTATTGTTCACTTTTTTTTTTTATTTCATCTCGTCTTTGTGCGGATTTACGTGTAAAACGATAACAACCTCTCTCTCGTTTTGAACGTACAGGAAAGAAGACGTGAGAATGGGAGGTTCAAGCAGCAGTAAGTAACAGAAATAAAGTTTAATCTGTTCTATATTCGCCAGACATGGGGCATTTGTCAAATAATGTCAGGTTGTTAAAATGTACATAAAGGAAATGAAGTTGGATTGAAGTTGGACACTGGATATTCGACTGCCTATTGCGCGAATTAGGGACCGTCAGTCCGACTGAAATATGGATAATATTGATATTGTTTATAAATAAATAAATAAATAAAGTTACTGTTAATGACAATGTCATGCATGTTGGGATATTATGACTTTCCATTTTTATTAATAATAAGTTATAATTCTATATTTTATTTCAATAACGTCCAGGTCATGTGACCTATTGGCTCAAAATCTATCCTGAAATGTGTGGTTACATGTGCTGCAGAGGGCACAACCTTTATTATTAAATATTATCATTTTGCATATTTGAGAAAGGACATAAATCCCTGATTTATTAGAATACAACACACTTTTTTTTTTCATAAAAAAAAAATTATATTGTGGATTTTTTTTGTTGGTAATTTCAGCTTAGAGCTCATTAAAAAACAAAAATCTAGAACTTCAAAATATCTAAATATTGGCTAAAGTCAATCAGAAAAGGTTTTGCAATACAGAAATTCTAAAAAATTATGTTAATTTTTTTCAGTCAGTACTTGATCAGGAACAATTCACTGCCTCAGTCCAAACTCTGGGACCTTTATTTTTAAATGAAGTGCAAACTTTACTTTTATCTAAAATATGGACTCTGGATGACTGAGCAATGTTCCGTTTTTTTCCCCCCATAGCCCAGGTACGACACTTCTGATTCCAGCCTCACTCCACTTCTTGTAAAGCTCTCCCAAGTTTTTATAATTTGGCTTTCATTGACTTTTCCATTGACTGCTGTCATCCCTATTGCTTCTGCAACCTTTCATACAACACTTTTCCCTTAAACATACTTTTCCTTAATATACTTCAGTAAAGCATATTGCAAACAGCCAGCCCTTTTAACTATGGTCTTCTGTATCTCTGATGTTTTTCTTGGGTGTGTATTAAACTAAACCAAGAGATACATGGTATTTGTACTGTATGAATAGTAGATTACTCAAATGTGAAGTTAACTATCTTAATATTTTGAGCTACTGGATTTTTGATGTTCATGAGCTATATCTGTAATCATCAATGTGAAAAGAATTAGAAGGCTTAAAATATTTAACTTTGTGTCATGAATCTAGAATATCTAAAAGTTTCACTTTTTGAATGAAATAAAAAAAATTTTTTCCATCTTTATACTGAAAGCACGGAGTGAAGATTGTTTAAAAGCTATTACGACTGTTAATCATAATTCTTCTAAATTTATTTGACATAATTATTTTTCCATCTTTTGTTTTATACAGCAAATAGGGTAAGTAAATAACTTCACAATATATTGTTACAGGCTCCTATGTACAGTATATACTTAATCACTTAGAGTGCATATAGGCAATCATAGTCTCTTTAAGCTAACATTAACAAGCCATTGTTAATGCACACAAAAACAATCTGACTAACCTGAGAAAAGAAGTCCTTCACTTCATTTACATGAGATCACACATCTTCTCAAGTCTACTGCGACATATCATATGCTGTCGTAACCAATATATAGACGAGGCAGTAGCAAAGCACATCATTCTGTTATCTGTTCAGTGTTTTACATTGATAAATGTCTGTGTTTTTAATTAAAGGAAGTGGAAATCTGATATTCTGTATATTCCTTTATGTACTACAATAGCACACAGATATATTACAGAATATTTAGCTATAGATTTAAAATACACAGGGGGAAATGCACATATACTGACATACTGTATATATACTGTATATCAGAAAATAGTATTTTCCAATAAATCACAAGATATTTCTGTTCCTTAAGGGTAACTAGCGGTATATTAGCACAATGCTACATTATACAGATTTACTGTGTGTGATGACTGATTGTTGTCTAATTTTCCTCTTTTTTATTAAGACACATCAGCTGTGTTTTAACCAGAGTAACAGTTACTTTCACATTTTCACATGGAACAATTCACATTTGTAATCATGCATTAAATCTTCACTCTCTATTATTTACTTTCACAGGACATGTTCGGTGAGTATAAATCCTTTTCTCTGATAGTGATGTGTTGATGCTGCATGAATAATATATTTATTGTGCAGATGAAATCGATTGGACTGTGCTGTGTGTTCAGAGTGCAATAGCACATAGATATATGAGCATCATGAGCATAGTGTAGTGAACACGACAGACTGTGAATGATGATTGTTATGTATTGATTTTCTGACTGTCAATCATAAGTTTTTATCATTATATTTTGTCTAACATTACATTTCTCTCTGTTGTTTTACATGGAATCTTCAGTACCGGTAAGTAAATAACTCGACTTCACACTAATGATAAACACTGATATTTTATAAACTTATCACATCTATTAGATTTTAATTCAGGAATCAAACAGAAACGTAAAAACATTTTCAGATCATGTCTATGTGAAGGACTCTGATCACTAAGTGAGATTCCACTTCCATCAGTCAGCTTCTTACCCACAATGCACCTGTGTGTAACCCCACTGCACTGCAATGGTGTAGGTAGAGATGCTTACCGATTAAAAATATAAGTACAGTGGAACCTTGGATTATGAACATAATTCGCAGGGTCGTATTTCAAATCTGTCGTAAATCAAAGCATATTTCCCCATAAGAAATAATGGAACTTAATTTATTCATCCCACAGCCCAAAAAATAAATACATGAAATAATTAATTAAGTTAACCTGAACATTAACTTTAAAAAGTAAAAATAAATCCTGAGAGATAAGTGTTTCCTTTTACACACACACACACACACACACACACACACACACACACACACACACACACACACACACACACAAAATAAGACAGATGTGGTATGACCCAGCAGTGTTGTTTTTCTATTGGCTTTTTCTCTCTTCCTCTTATTTCTACTTGGTGAAGATCTGTTGTCTTTTATTGGATTTTTTCCTGAAAACCACGACAAACTTTGTACTTTGAAGACAGTAGAACATGTTCCCCTCTGAGAAAGTGCACTTAAAACAGTTTCTCTTCCTAAAGGGAGGGTTAAAGCTTAAAGGGAATGTGTCGTCATGTTCTTACTCAAACATAAATTCACAAGTAACATAAAAATACACACATTCACAGTATTTACAAATCTACAGAGTGAACTTTTTATAATAATCCTTTATATTTACAATGGCACAATCCATTTTTTATGGAGATGCTTACATTTTATTCTAATAAAAATTCATTTAATTATTCATTTTAAAGAAACTATACCTTGTACTTCTTCATTTTATTATTTTTATTATTATTATTATTATTATTATTATTATTGTCTAATCATAATTTTGTGTAGATGGCTCATTTTACTGAGGAACTCTGAGATCAACATATTAATATTTATTTCATGTTTCTGCTGTAATAAAAGGAACATTTTAATCTAAAACCCACTTAAATCAATTTATAGTGATGTACACTATACTCACAATATCTTATGTGAATATCTTACAGTAGAAATTATAAAGTAATAACTTGTTAATTCACTGGATCTGTCGACATTATTACACCAATCGGTTATTTTATGCAGTTTAAAAAGACATTTTAAATTGTTAAATGATCAACAGCTTGTAAAAAAAGAAATAAATAAATCTGACCAGTGAGGTGTGTCTGATCAGATGAGGAGAGGTGGACAGGGGCTGGAGTGAAAGAGAGAGAGAGAGAGAGAGAGAGAGAGATTGAGGCACAGGCAGCAGAAAGAGTGCAGAGAACAGCAGGCTGGGAGACAGAGACAGAGACTGGAGTGAATGTGGAGTGAAAGAGGTTATACCCTGTTTACATGTGGGAGCTATAATGCTATAATACAGGTTATGCCGTAAATTATGTTGGTTTGTATCCTGCCTCAGGGTCTGTGTGCATGGAGTTTGCACGTTCTCCTTGTGCTTGGTGGGTTTCTTGGTACTCTGGTTTCCTCCCACAGTCCAAAGACGTGCAGATTAGATAACTGACGTTTCAAATTGCCTGTAGTGTGTCAATGGACGTGTCAATGTTGACCGGAGGTCCTATCACTGATGTAAAATGGGGAAAAACAAAGTGTTAATCCTCTTTAGCCTCCATGGTCTCTAGTTAAACCACAGAAAACAGCAAGGAGACTGACTCTGAACATTTTAATAATTCATTGATAAATTAGTCATTTCTTTGTTTTTGGCTGTAGTGCTGAAGGTGATCATGTCATCTTCTCATCTCCACAGCAGTGGATGCACCAATATTCACGTTTCATATGAATTACATCATCTGAAAATAGTTTTTTAGTGGTTTATGTAAAAGCAGACATTTCTTTCCATTGCTTTTCAGTTCATTTTTACACACGCTCAAGCTCACAGAAACGAATACAGAACAGCGCACACAGTTTCCTTTCATTATTTAAAAAATCATAACGGTTTGTCATCATTGTGAGTGAAGTTAAATAAAAGTAATTATATAGTAAAATAAAAGTTGTATAAATGTTATGTAGCTTATATAGTTTTATTATATAATTTTTGCACATTATTCTGACAATAAATGTGACACACCCACTTTTTCTAATGCACACCCAGAGTCTGTTTTCTGGCTACGTGAGTCTTACACATGATAAAATCTTAAGGCTCACAGTGTTAACATTTACTTTAAATAAATTCGATACAAATAAGAAACGCCTACATTTAATTGAAAGTATAAATTTGTACTGTAATTTATGCGTACTGTTATTGTGATTTTTTTTAAATTACAATATTTATAGTTAGTTTAATAATTTAATAGTTAAAATGCCACTTAGACATATAGCCAGCAAACGCACTTTTTCAATGCTGTTGCCGCTGGAGACACAGCAGTAAAACTAGTATTCTCATACTCATCCTAGGGGATTTATATAATCGCGACCAAACCGTGCCCATGTGATCTCAAAACATAGAGGATGCAAAATTGTGAAGGGATTTTTCCATAACTCAAACGGTTCAGCCATGATGTCAACTTGTGCTGAAAAGTGGCTAATAACTTCCTGAGTGACATCATAGTGTGATGCTGTTTTTCCAGCCATTTTGGAAGTCTTAACATAAAATTCCCCCTATTCTATAATCATTTCATAATGCTACTGGTACGTCCGTTTAAATGCATTTGCCCCATGTCTTTCTGCTGCGACCGGGGGACACTGGCACATGTGCTTGCACCCGATCATCATTGCTTACACCTACATTATTATTTTGTGGTGGGCCCAAGCACTATGACATCAGCACAATGCCGACATGGCTATTACATCATTGCTCTGATAGTGCAGATGTCTGAAAGCGCTGATGTCTGAAAGTGCCAATGTCATACAGGGGTCCCTCTTGTTTTTTGAAGGATTTTTTCCCCAGCATCCGGGTACTTTTGGGTGTCTTATCTTGCTCAAAAATACATGAAAATCTGCAGACCTGTTGGAATCCAAGCACTATAGGTGCGCAGGACCCTCTTGTTTTCCTAAGGATTTTTTTCCCACCCTTTTGGACTTTTCGGGGGTCTTAACATGCTCAAAAACTCCCACACGAGATTTTGCTGCATAGCTCATACACATTTTCACACACTTATATCACGATGTTAACACACACACACACACACACACACACACGTATACACAAACACACTCATGTATATCACACCACAAATTTTAACACTCACATCTCTGTCGCACACGCCTGCACGCAGAAACACATACACCCACACACACTAACAAGTCACATGTCTCACCCACCATCACAAATGTTAACACACAGACACACACTACACACTGTCACGGGGCGAAGCGGAACAAGGTGAATCCAAGTGCAGATGACGTTTGACTATGTAGACGGAAGCGAGGTAGGAATGCGGAAGCGAAGGTCAATACCGGGAGATCAGTCAAAGCCGTGTCTAAGCCAAATCGCAAAATGAGAGCCATAGTCAAAACAGGAAGCGGTAAATCGGTAACCGGGAAATCAAGCAGCAAAGCGAAAATCCAAAAAACGTAAAACAAAAGCCGTGGTCAAAAACAGGAAGCGCGAGATCAAAGCCGAGAGATCAAACAGCGAAGCGACAATCCAAAAAGAGAGACGAGAAAACGAAACTAACTTGGCAAAGTGAAAGCAATGAAACAAAACGCGAGAAAATCGAGGCAAAAATACGCAAGATAATCCAGCAGTTAAGCCATGCGCGGCATGTGCTTAAATGCTGGAGTAATCACCTGGACAATGAGAAACCGGTGTGCATACGGGGCGGAAACGGAGGCATGGGAAATATGACTGACAGACTAGGGAAAACATGAGCATGTGAGAAGCAATGACAGCCTGGGAAAAAAGAACAGACAGCAGACATGACGTGGATCATGACAGTACCCCCACCCCCCCCCAATGGGCTTGAGGCGAGACGGCGTAGCTGGGATACATGAAATGTGGGGTTTATCCTTCGCATGGTTGAGGGTAGCAAGAGTTTGACAGCACAGGGGTTGACGACCTTGGTAATGGTGAATGGGCCCACATATCGGGGAGAGAGTTTGTGGGAGATGGTCTTTAGAGGAATATCTCTGGTGGCGAGCATGACTCTCTGACCCACTCTGTACC
>JAAGKR010007203.1:7816-38192 GCA_011419295.1 Clarias macrocephalus | reverse complement strand
ATGCCAGCAGCACTCATGCAGCCCCAGATCATGACACTCCAACCACCATGTTTGACGGTAGGCAAGACACACTTGTCTTTGTACTCCTCACCTGGTTGCCGCCACACACGCTTAACACCATCTGAACCAAATAGGTTTATCTTGGTCTCATCAGACCACAGGACATGGCTCCAGTAATCCTGGTCCTTAGTTTGCATGTCTGCAGCAAATTGTTTGCGAGCTTCCTTGTGCATCATCTTTAGAAGAGGCTTCCTTCTAGGACGACAACCATGCAGAGCAATTTGATGCAGTGTGCGGTGTACAGTCTGAGCACTGACAGGCTGACCTCCCATCCCTTTAATCTCTGCAGCAATGCTGGACGCACTCATCCGTCTGTTTTCCAAAGTCAATCTTTGGATCTGACGCTGAGAACGTGCACTCAGCTTCTTTGGCCAACCATGGCGAGGCCTGTTCTGAGAAGAACCTGTCCTCTTAAAGCGCTGGATGGCCTTGGGCTCTGTGCTGCAGAACAGTTGCAGAGTGATGGCTATCTTCTTATATATATTCATGTATATCTTCTTATATCTTCTTATCTTTATGTAAAGCAACAATTCGTTTTTTCAGGTCTTCTGAGAGTTGTGTGCCATGAGGTGCCATGTTGAACTTTCAGTGGCCAGGCTGAGAGAGTGGAAGAGCTTTTATACCAAATTTAACTCACCTGCTATCTGGTGACACCTGAGACAGTGTAACACCAATGAGTCACATGACAAAGGGGAAGGAAAATCTAATTGTGCTCAATTTGTACATTTTCACTTAGGGGTGTACTCACTTTTGTTGCCAGGGGTTCAGCTATTATTGGCTGTATTTTTAGTTATTTTGAGGGGACAATAAATTTACACTGCTATACAAACTTTACACTGACTACTTTTCATTGTGTCAAAGAGTCATTTATGCAGTGTTGTCCTATGAAAATATATAACTAAATATTTAAAGAGATGTGAGGGGTGTACTCACTTTTGTGACATACTGTATATATAACCACTGACAGCTGTCAGTGAAAACTGTCATATAGACACATGTGCAAGTTAAATTCGCTTTATTATAACAAATATTTAAGTACTGCATCCAAATACTGTGACTAAGCGTGTGTGATAGATGTGAACTTCAGTGTGTGAGAGTCTTTAATACTTGGGTGTTATAGTCCATAGTGGCTATGCTTGAAGGCTACCTAGTCTTCTGGAAAATGTCTGACACCAAAATCCCTTGTAGATCTGTCTACATGTAACTGTACATGTTTGTACAAATTATAAAGGAAATAAATCAATCATTTCAGTAAACAAATAAAAACAAGGCACTTTGATGGTGACCTTCTAGTAACACATTGTAATTTATGGATTGTTATTACTGGTCGTCAGTGATAGTCACAGTGGCAATGATCCTGCACATGAGGACTTCTGATAGGAAACAGGAAAGATTTTTGCAAAGTTATCCAGAGATAATTATGAAATATTCTAAGGATTACGTCATTGTTTTCCAGCTAACCTCTGTCTAGTGGTTCACCTGTTAGATTATGACAGTGAAATATTTCCCATGATAAGAACAAACCGTATTTTCTTTCAGCACTTAAATAAATAAATAAATAAATAAATAAAATGGGACCCACAAAATCTCTTCCAGTAAAAAAAAGTATTTATTGCACTGTGGGCAAGCTATGATTAATGAATTGCTCTACGCTATGCAATGTCTGATTTGTTCATATATAAAATCACACTTAAATAAAGTACTGGATGTTCAAATGTGCTGTCTTGTTATTTTTGCACCAACGAAAGCTATTACAGAACACAACATTTACTCATTTTTTCCCATGAAATTCAATTTATATGCACCTGCATCTTAGGTACCGCATATGGATATGCTGTGAGAAATTGTTTAAGGGAATAACTGCACTGATGAAATAAGGTTCAACGCCAGTGTTTACATTAATAAAAACTAATAAAAAATTACGTTTATTGTCATACACAGATAGTTTTTAAGCATTAAAATAATTACAATTATTTATTGCTTTTTTATGATTAAGACAGTGCTGAAAAGCAGACAGAGTGCATCCCAGGAACATTGGGAATATGAATGGGACTCCAGTCCACAACAGAAAAATCATTATATCAAATAGGAACATTTAGATCTTAACTGCTAATGGAATACAGTGGCAGTGGAGGTTAACTGCCTAGTTTAACTTAATAATTTAAATAGCTTACTACAAAACATTTAAATAATAATCTGACTCCAATTTATAATATTTTAATTATGTCTAGAAATGTATTACCTCAGTATTCAATTTAACTAAAGTAGCTTTATGCTATAACCTTTAGTACAAAATGATAACTTCTATGTCAGAGGATTTTATAGCCTTTTAACAGTTGAGTTAGCTCAGAGGTTTCAGTCGACAAGCAAGCCTAGGTTTTCTAATTACCTGTCAGAGGTTTTATTTAGGTATTAGCTGCTTATTTTGGCAAAGTCAGAGATCACTTGTCAATCTTATACTAGAAGACAAACCATACATACTTTTAATGACTTTACTTTCTTATAGATGGAATATTGAGAGTTTTGGTACAACTTAAGACAATGATTTATTATATAAAAGCAATGAATACAAAAGATACAGAATGTAAAAATGTACAGAATCAATATTGTGGACATAGTATGCTAGACAGTAAAAGGTTTTTGTGAGCCTATGTGGGTAAAAATAGCCTCGCTCTGATGGTAAGAGCCTATGCTCCGAATATGATCCACTTGGAATATGTAAGGTTCTACAGTATGTGACCTTATGTATAAACATAAGGTGTGGTGGATTTAAAAAAAAAAATGTTTTTGGGCTCTTTGTTTTGCTATGTGGAGTGCAAAAACCTTGAAGCTCAAATTAATAAAACTGCTCAGAATGCAGATAGAGCAGATTTTCTAAGGGATGGTGGAAAGGCCTCTTCTATTTCATAAGGCAGACTTTTTTATGTTCTCTGACCTTCTATAAAATGTATGATGACCAGATTAATAAATAGTCGGGTACACCCAATGTATTTTGTGATGGGGTTAGACTTTTGCACACACTGCAAGGTCTAAAGCCCTATAATGAAAATGTTATTTCCTAAACTTTATGATGTCATCACACTGTCCACCATATAATACAGAATAACCTGATATCAAACATTTCCTGAAGTACAGGATATGTTGGTTAAACCATGCTTTGAATAATCATTTTTTTAATTTGACCAGTCCAGCAACATCCCACTGCCACATTTACAAGCCTTCTACACTGCGTCCTCTCATCTTCCTATAACAGCACTACTCTAAAAATTGACTAAATAGCCTAAGCATAAATCATATGTGATAGTCTGTCTACTTACATTAGTTTGAGGTTATTTTGTTATTAATGTCATCTTGCCCGACCATAATCGATGGTCATGACCAGCTCCTGCGTACTTAATTATCCCATAGTAATGGCCGTTATGAAGCTAACATTCATTGCTTGTCATTCTAGTATCTCGGCCTGGTGCGATAACACACTAATTAGCTAGCTTATTAGTCAGACGTCAACAATGGCGAGATACAAAAATAGCAGTATTTTAAGAAGCATTCTTCTGCGGTCCAATATAGAGGCTTGTACTCGCTGTTTAAATTAGATTGCATGTCTGAATCCAATAGTCGTTTCAGTATACTGAATATAGATGATTTCTCAGCTGCGTCTGATTCTAAGCTGCTTTGACAATGTAACATGGCACATTTTTCTTGTGTATTTTGTCTGTGTTGGGTTGCAAGCGAGACTGCTTTATTAATTTCATTTGCTTGAATAATCAAGCATGCCACAGTTCAAAGTTAAAATTAGAAAGAGGAAAGAAAGAGAAATGCAGTCAGAGTACAGACAATGCCAGCTTGTGCATTCCTGCCACTGGGCAGGTAATGTTTAGAGCCATGGTGAAGCATGCAAACATCTTGGGTAGGTTTCAAAAATTTCTCGAGTTTAAACAAGTGTAAACAACCATCACCCCAATGACTGGCTTATTACAATACGGAGCACATCATGACATTCTCTCTCTCTCCCTCTCTCTCTCTCTTTCTCTGCTTCCCGCATAGTAATATCAAACAGATAGTTATCAGTGGGTTTCTCAAGCTGCAAGCATATATAATTTCATCACCACATTTTCATCTCTACAAAAGCACTGGTGTTGTTAATTTGCTCCATTTGAAAGTAAAAGCAGGTGTAATGTTATGTTAATGAGGCTGCTATCAATCTAGGAGCTATTATCTCTTAGTCTCTCCATAAGAGTTGAATCAATGAGGTTGCCTCATTAGAAGCAGAGGTAACTAAAAGCAAACAAAGCCATTTAGCCATGTCCTTGGCCATCAGCTTGTCCATAAATCTGTTCTTTTACGACCAATTTCTTTTTTCACAAGTGCTAAAGGAATGGCACCTCCTCTTGTGGGCTTCTCAAAGAGATATCAACATAACAGATAAATCTAATGAATATAAATTCATTTGACTCCCATAACCCCCCCCCCCCCAACAAAAACGTTGTAGTTTTCTTAATCTTTCTTTGTCATGTTTATTTCTGTATGTTTTTGTCTTTCTGATAGTGATGGGGCTCTAAATCAAATATGCCTTGATCAATGTTAGACTTCATAGATCAACTGCCTTATCTTATTGCTCTTGATGTCTCAGAGAGAAAAAAAAAACAAAAACACTTCCTGCATCTCAGGTTGGACAGGCTTTGAGTCAATAGACAATTGACTTCCACCTTTGTTATGTAACTGTGATGTAAGTTTACAGTACAGACATCACAGGCATGCCCATCATAACCACCAGCTCTCTACAGTACAGACATCACAGGCATGCCCATCATAACCACCAGCTCTCTGCACAAGAAAGCCCAACAACGTCTTTTCTTCCTGAGGAGGCTGAGAAAGACGCAGCTTCCGCCACCAATCCTCACTACCTTTTATAGAGGAACTATTTGAGAGCATCCTGAGCAGCTGCATCACTGTCTGGTTTGGGAATTGTACCATATCGGACCGCAAGACCCTACAGCGGATAATGAGGACAGCTGAGAAGATCATCGGGGTCTCTCTCCCTTCTATCGAAGACATTTACACCACACGCTGCATCCGCAAAGCCACCAGCATTGTGGCTGACCGCACACACCCCTCACACTCACTCTTCACCCTCCTGCCATCTGGAAAAAGGTACCGAAGCATTCGGGCACTCACACGTTGTTTCGTTCCACTGTGTACTGAACTGTATATGGTTGGAATGACAATAAAGCCTACTTGACTTGACTTGACTTGACTTGACAAAGGCAGCAAACAAGGACGTTAGATGGCTGTGTATCAAAAGGAACAATTCTTGGGATCTGTGGGTGCATGCTACTTAGGTGAGTGGTTTGTGTTGGTGATAATGAATTTATGGTTTGGGTTGTGTTAGATAGCCTTATTTGTATGGAGAAATCCATACAGTATGAAACCAGTGGCAATGAGCATGCATGTTAGGCAAACATACAGTATCGGTATGGTTTTAGATTAATGTGAGGATTCCATAAAGAACCATTTGCAATGAGCATGCAATAATGGTCTAGCTACAGCCATAGTCATTGGAAAGGCTTGTATGGCTCATGTTGCATAAGAGTGGAAAGATAACAAGTGTAATCTGTCTGCCTTCAGACACAAGGGTCATCTGGGTGAGGGTGTCTGTTGTTGAAAAACCCAAAATGCAAAATGATCCCAGGTTACATAATACCTTAGTGATGATGTCTTAGTGCATCACAAGATGTCTTTTACTCTTAGTTGATTCTACAGTAAAATATTTTAACTTCACCCTTTAAGCATCTGGTTTAGTGTTATACCTCGTAGTGTATTTGCGAATATGTTATGCCCTCTGGCAAGTGATACAACTCGGCAAAATATTCACTACGCTGTCCTTTTATGTGACGCTGTAGTGAGCGAGGACATTTCAGTTGGCACAGTCATTTTTCACTGCTTCGTCTGTCGTCTTTGGACGACGTTTAGATGACAGATTGAACTTTTGGAAAATAAATGTTCTGATGGATTTTTGCATCTCATCCTCACGTACTCAAAAAGAAGCAAAGGAATAAAAATGAGAAGGAATGCTAAGGAATGGAATGGAAGGAAATAATGTAATCCTGCAAGCAGCACATCCCACTGGAAAAAATATGAGCGAGCTGACAGTAAGACTTTCCACTCATAAACAGTTATGTTGATATTGATATTAAAGTCTGGGAACAGATGGTTTCGATTCTCATGCGGATAAAAGCAGGTTGTCAGATATAAAGCCTGAAGCACAAATACCGTCTACACAGATTAACATGGAAAAAGATCAGAAATAGCAGTGCTCACTGGGCATGATATGATGTGTTTACTGTGTTAATTACATTCCTCATTATTGCTTTCTCATGATTATGCTACCTGGAATCTAAACTGTGTATTTTCTTTTATACTTTGGGTAAATATAAAGTTCACTAAGTTAATGAGAAAATGAAGCAAGCAGGTCCAAAAAAAAAAAAAAATATATATATATATATATATATATATATATATATATTGGTCATGAGTGTCTGTCCAACTTAGAGTTTAGAAAGACAGGACTCCCCCAAAACACACACACACACACACATGCACACACACTTCCACATGTCAGTTAGTATGAATATGCATTGTCACATTATAATGATGCCATGCAAGTAACAAAGTAAATATTCTTTTAAACATCTGGCCACCCTCCCTTGTCCAAAGCAACTTACAGAAATGTTTAATAGTCCAATCAAAAGTATAATAATAATACAGTGATGCAGGAAATGAAGAACTCTGATGTCAAAAATGAACACCACATCTAAAAGTAATCTGAAGACACATGTTGTACCAACACCTCTCCTCTTTGTGATATTAACTATTTAAGATTATATACTTGATATACAGTACAGACCAAACGTTTGGACACACCTTCTCATTCAAAGAGGTTGAATTTGTATTATGGCAAGAAAAAAAAAAGCAGCTAAGTGAAGTAAAGAAAAACGAGTCGCCATCATTACTTTAAGAAATGAAGGTCAGTCAGTCCGAAAAATTGGGAAAACTTTGAAAGTGTCCCCAAGTGCAGTCACAAAAACCATCAAGCGCTACAACGAAACTGGCTCACATGTGGACCGCCCCAGGAAAGGAAGACCAAGAGTCACCTCTGCTGCGGAGGATAAGTTCATCCGAGTCACCAGCCTCAGAAACCGCAGGTTAACAGCAGCTCAGATCAGAGAGCAGGTCAATGCCACACAGAGTTCTAGCAGCAGACACGTCTCTAGAACAACTGTTAAGAGGAGACTGTGTGAATCAGGCCTTCATGGTAGAATATCTGCTAGGAAACCACTGCTAAGGACAGGCAACAAGCAGACGAGACTTGTTTGGGCTAAAGAACACAATAAAGAACACAATAAAGAAAACTCTTTGAATGAGAAGGTGTGTCCAAACTTTTGGTCTGTATATATATATATTTTTGCGCCAGCCGACCATTTTTATCTTTGTGAAATTCTAATTGATTTGAACAAGCTGTAAGGTCAGTCATGCCGAAGGTAATCCAGTCTGAACTTAATGCTAACTCTCCCTCTGTGGCTAGCAAATGAATGTGCTCTGAGCCCTCTCAATCACCAGAGATGTCACTGGCTTTGTGCAAAGAACTTTGTAAAGAGATGTCAGAGGCTCTTCATCTCAGCATTAATGAATGCTTCGATGCCTTCGAGGTAAAATGTTAATTTCTTTTGACCTCACAAGCTGACTCGGATAGTTACCCAAAAGCCTGTAAGCAGTGATCACAAAGCGTAGATTCAATTTTTGGAAAATAAATGTTCTGACCTGACCAAAACTATTAACCACCTGCAGGCTAAGGTTTACAACATGGAACCTTATTGCTCCTGTAGAAATAACACCAAGACTGTGGACATTCCTGAAGGAGAAGATGAAGATGACAAATCTAAATTGTTGTCAACGGAACACTTCCTAAAGTCTGTGTACATTGACCATACTCATCACTTACTCCTTACTTCTGGAATACAAAGGGAAGAGAATCTTCCCAGACTTCCCAGCATGCTTTTCGTTATACTGTATGTTGAGGGTCCGCCGATGTCGAACACAGCCTTCGCTACCCAGGCAAGTTTCACATTCATCATCCAAACGCTACACCCACCATCTTTTCATATCCAAATGAGGCAACATGGTATGTGGAAACAAATGATTCTTGTACAGACATGACAAGTATCTTTCTCATTCACGGCAAGTAAGAATTAGTTGTGCCAAGTAAATATCTTTGGTCCAAAAAGAGGGAAATTCACAGATGAGTACAACATTATAACATATCTCCATTGTCCAATATTAATGACCATTGACTTTGCCCTTCCCAAACTGCATTACCCACGGCGTTTTAATTCCTTATTATTAGCCGACAAAAAGTTGTGTGAGGATTATGGAGTTTAGCGAAATAAATGATGGTGTGGTCTCAGATCCTTTGGAAATCTCTAAAGGTGGTTTTGCATGGTCATATCATCTCCTATGAATCTTCTGTTAAGAAGGAAAGGGAAAATCTAACAGAAATTGAAAGCATCCTTCCCATGTTTGAATCAGCATACCAAATTTCAAAACGCCTATTCTAGGATGTCTGGTTAATAATTCACTTCTGAAACTGAAACATAGGCAGTTTGAATCAGGAGATAAGCCAGAGAAGCTGGTAGCACAGAAACTTTTAAGCTTTTAAGCTACTAGGTAAATTTACAGAATTAAATCAAATTCAGGTACCCTGATAACAAAAACTAAAGACATTAACACCAGGTTTTTTTTTAAGGTAATGTCATTCAATCTGTCCTGCACATCGTCTTTGACTCTCTGGATAATGCAAAGCTCAGGGATTCCGCCAGGGAAGAATTGGACCACTGAAGAACTAGTCTCAGCCATTAAATCATTTCCTTCCGGGAAGGCTGCTGGACTTGATGGATTTTCCAGTGAAAACTATAAAGCATTTTCAGATATATTAATTCCCCTACTACTTAGAATGGCCTCTCATTCCGCAGAAGAGAAGAGAAGACATTACCTAAAACTCTGCACGAGGCCAACATCTGTCTCATAATGAAAAAAGGGAAGGAAGAGATAGTGACCCTGCCAGCTACTGGCCAATTGCTCTCTAAAATGTTGACAGAAAGGATATTATGAAGCTATTATGAGGTCCTGGCAAACAGACTAAGTAAACACCTGACTTCTATTATTCATCCTGATCAGACTGGGTTCATCTCAAGAAGGTTAGACGACCTCTCAATACAATACAATATATGCAGATCATGACAAGATTAACCGAATAACAATTATATTCTTAGATGCACAGAAGACTTTTGAACAGCTCGAATGACCATCCATGCTTGAGTCACTGCAGCGATAGGTCGACTTTATTCCCACTACATCGTTCCATCCAACAAGGCTGCCCTCTTTCTCCTGCTCTGTACACCGTACCCGCTTGCTTTTAAAATCAGAGCCTTCCCCGATTTTGAAGTCCTAACAGTGGAAAGGAAAATTAGTTGAAGTTGATTATTTCATTTTCATAAGTTGTCAGGATACACCATCAACTGGACAAAAAGTTCAGACTCTGGGTTGCATCTATCTAAAGCCTTGACATGAACATTGCCAAGAGACTCATTTTAAAAGACTGGAAATCTCAATCTCTCTCTTTTTAAAGGTGGATGTTGGAAATGCTGTCTATTTTCCATATCCAAATCCTTGGGAATTTTTTTTTTTTTTTTACATATTTGGGGTTCATTTCTCTCCTATCTGGGCAATCTCCAATCTCAAAGACAGAAAAAGCATTCATATTTAACTGTTCACAGCCTAGTGATGCATACTGTGTTGTACATTTAGTGTATCCCCCTAGAACTGTTGCTGTTCCCTTATATATACGCTTACAGTACAACATACTATACAGTATATACACTGAATATACTGTATATATACATACACTATACATATAAAGTATCTATCTATCTATCTATCTATCTATCTATCTATCTATCTATCTATCTATTCTTTCCCCAATTAAAAAAAAAATTATGTACTATGTTATTGTAATGTTTAAACTTTTTTGTCTTTTGTTATTAAATGTATTAAAATGAATAAACATGATAATGAAAAAAAAGATACTCTTCTTACATGCTGTCTGGAAAAGTTGCATACTCTCGTGTGTGAAAATTCATTCTCTTTTCGTTCACTCTCATTTCTCTCTTTCAAAATTCCTGGAATATGTTCATGCCTTCAGCAAAAAAATGGTAACCTGAATATAGTGAATGACCAGGGTATCAACTGAGGTTTTAAATTATTATTTTTTTTTTTATAACAGTAAGTAAACACAACAGAGGTTTGTACAGTACAGTGCATGGTAGGTACATCACAGCATGTGCTCCCTTCATACCCCAACCACCCATCGCTTGGGAATATGGTCAATTTAAGACTTTCACTCTTAAACATAGGTGGGATTTCTCCTGTTATTTTTTTTTTTACAATGCAACTTCACCAAGTGTTTAAGTGATCTGCAATCATTTTCGTTCATGATTATTTTTCCTAATCACATTTCTTCTTTGAAGTTCAGTACTATTCTTCCAGATTTAAGTAATACAGTACATTGACAGCTTACCCAATTCGAGTGTTTTTAATGTTTTTATTATTATTATTTTACATTTTTTACATCATAACTAGAATAAAATTCTAAAATTGTGATTTGTTTGACCAGTTTACAGTATATATGATTGCTGTTGTCATCATTGTTTGCGACTGTTGTTTTCGCTCTGTCACAAATATACAATCTGAAGTTACAGATGTTGTGGCCAGGCTTGGGTAATTTAGCGCACAGTTCCCACCTCTGGCAGGGCAAGAAGCCAGTGGAGAGTTCTCCAGCTATTGGAAATTTGCTTACAGTATGTTCTTCTCCTTTTACTGAACTTATTATTTAAAAATAAACATACAGTGGCTCTTGTTATTAGTAGAGTGATAATAAAACAAAACACTTTGCTCTCAAAACAACCTTGGTTCTTTGTGCTATGGATTCCTCAAAAATCCCATTATGATTCGGGTCCATGTTGTCATGTTGGCATGTTCACACAGTTCCTGGAGATTTTTTTTTTAATGAATCACTTTTATGAAGCTGCCATTCTACCACATCCCAAAGGTATCCTAGTGGATTCAGATTTATTGACTGGGAAGGCCATCATGTTCCTGAAAGCAGTCTGAGACACTTTTGCTTTGTGTCATGATGAATTATGTAACCATTAGAAGATGGGAGACGTGCGACACAAAGCAGGTTGGGTCTATGGATTCATGCTGTTGGCACCACATTCTGACCCTATCATCTGTAGGCCTCAGCAGAAATCAAGATTCATCAGTCAAGGCTACATTTATCCAGTTTTTCCATTTATCCAGTTCTGGTGAGCCTGTGGCCACTGCAGCCTCAGCTCTCTCTTCTTGGCTGACAGAAGTGGAATCTGATATGAGCTTCTGCTGTTGTAGCCTATCTGCCTCAAAGTATCTCTAGCCTTTCTGTTGGCTCTAAACATTCTGACCATTTTGCCTTGGCCTATCTCACCAGCAAGGCATTTCCAGCCACAGAAGTGCCCTTCAATGAATGTTCTTTCCCTTACTCTATTCTAAGTAAACTTTATACATTGCTGTGTGTGAAAAACCCAGGAGATCAGCCTGTCTGGCACAAAAAACTGTGTCACAGTCAAAATAACTGAGATCAATTTTTTCCGCATTGTGATGGAACATTACCTGAAGCTGTTGGCCCATACCTGCATTTTATTATGCATTGCACTGATTGGCTGATGAGATTAGATAATACCACAAATGGGTAAGTGTGCAGGTGTTCTTAATAAAGTGCTCATTGAGTTTGTGCGTGTGTGTGTGTGTGTGTGTGTGTGGTGGGTACAATACAACCCCAGAAGGCAACTGTCCGACAGATAAAACTCTACATCAGTTTGGGTGAAAAAAGGAAGGTTTTAGAAATGGCCTAGTTAAAGTCCAGACCTCAATCCAATTGAAATGCTGTGGCAGGACCTTAAGAGAGCGGTGCATAAGTGGATCCCCAAAAATCTCAACGAACTACGATTACTTCAAGTTATTGCTGCTAAAGATGGATCTACAAGCTATTGAATCATGGAAGTATTTAGCATTGCCCACATTTTTTGTTGCTTTATTTTTGTTAAGGCATGATGAAAAAAGTTATATGTTGTTGTTTATCTAAGATTGTATATGCATACTACTACCAAAACACATTGAATTAAAAGAGGAAGGTACTCACTTTTGAACATGATTGTAAATAAACTTAAACAAAAATAATTGCAATATTTATTATATTCATAATTTTGCAATGTTGTCAGTAGATTTTCAGTATTCACCATTTTAACTCCTTTGGAATTTGGAAAGAAGTCAGATTTTCTGGGAGTCATCGGCCTTGTCCAAACATACGTTTTTTTTTTTTTTTTTTTAACAAGGATTTTCCGGTTTGTTTATATAATAAAACTGCAAAGTTGGTGTGTGTACATTGCAAATTTTCGAAAAAAAAAAAGTCTATTTAAATTTTTTAATTAGCATGTATTTCCTTATCATGGACCGATTGCGAATGTTACCATTGCTGGATATTATCTACTGTATAAGTCTACTGTATATATATTTATCTCAAGCTTGACCGAATACACAGGTGAAAACCTCATTAAAATTTGTTCAGTATTTTTTATGTGCTACATGTGTTCTATTACTCATCTTACGTCCGAAATTCTTTTTCTGAAAATATCTTCGATGTACAGACCTGTCAACTTCACAGTTTTATTATAATGTATAGAAAAAAAAGATCTAAAAAAAAAATCTTTAGTTCATCTAAAAATGAAATTTTTTTCTAATTCATTTCGATTTTTTTTTAATACATGCTTGTAAATGTGCAATTGAAATCTACTTAATAAACGCACACTTTCATTCCATGCACTTCATGGTAACGCGTACAGATTTTTGTTCACATTTTCTAAAACACGCTTATGAGTGAGCAATTAAATTCTATATGAATTACATCACGGGCACATCTAGAGTATATATACAGTGTGTATTTATATGTATATTTATATATAAATAAATATGGTGCATGTCAGTATCTCGTATTGAGAAAACTACAGCAGGGGGCAGAGCTGTTGCTTACAAAGCCCCAAATTTATTTCCAATTATTTCCGGTTAATGTTCGGGACTCAGACACAGTCTCAGTGTTTAAGTCTAAGCTAAAAAAAACATTTTATTTAGCCAAGCATTTTATGAATAGATTAGGTTGGGGACATTTTAACCATAAAGACAGTCCTGTTGAGGACTTGTGATTGCAGTTGCTTAATAGTTCAGGATTGGAAATTTCTACAGTCCAATAATGAACTAGACTCCATATTAACTTAAACACATATACTAAGCTTCCAGCTGCCTACCACACAGTATGACTCAATTCCAGCTATCAGTCTGGTTCCTCTCAAGGTTTCTTCCTATTGCAATCTCAGGGAGTTTTTGCTTGCCACCGTCGTCCTGGGCTTACTCATCAGGCACAATCTGATCATATTTTCATACTAAAAATAGATCACCATTCATACTAATTTCCATATGTTTTTATTCTGTAAAGCTGCTTTGCGACAATGACCATTGTTAAAAGGGCTATACAAATTGAATTGAATTGAATTGAGGAAAGTGTGTGTGTGTGTGTGTGTGTGTGTGTGTGTGTGTGTGTGTGTGTGTGTGTGTGTGTGTGTGTGTGTGTGTGTGTGTGAGAGAGAGATTACAGAAAAGGATTTTAGATCCTGCCAGTTAAAAATGGCATAATCAACTGGTAAAAAATACTAAAGATGAAAGAAACAGCCACAAGCAGAGAGAGAGTGTGGAACAGCTAATCTGCATGGCAGCGCTGCCAGACCAGTGCCCAGCCTGCAGGAGGAATTGCTAAAACAATTACGGAGGCAGGAATTGTCCAGGGCAAAAAGGTAGCAATGATTATGACAGAACATGTTGTGGAGAGCAATGTATTAAATGAGAGTGACCAAGGCTGTAGGAAAAGAGCATCTTTCACTAGTGCAGCTGAGTCCTCTAATGAATGTTGTGGTCTCCAACTTCATGCTGTCACAGTTGACTTCCAGCACATAAATCCTTGTCGTCTTCTGCGGAAGGAGCTTTCTCATAATGGAAGCAAACTTAGCATTACAGGATAAAGAGACATTAAATTAATGTCATGCAAACAAGGGAGCACACACACACACACACACACACACACACACACACACACACACACACACACACACACACACACACACACACACACACACACACACACACACACACACACACACACACACACACACACACACACACACACACACACACACACACACACACCACTTTTAAAAACACAAGGTTAATTTCTTGTATTTAATAATCTTCCTTTTTTAAATCTTCCAATATTGTCCTCTTTGCGATTTTTAATCTTTACAGTATGTGGGACTAAAGCTCAACATGTAATGTTACCATCTGCTGGATATTCCCTCACCCCCACTGCCCCTTTGCCCATCTATCTTCTATCATCTATCTAGTCATCTATCCATGACTGCTGGGGAAACTGCAATGGCACTCAACTGTAAAAGCCCTTTTTCATTTCTCATCATTTTTCTTTTTACTTCATCCATGACAGCTACTATAATGACAGATTGTAAGGTCACTGTATTGATCACATGACCTTAAGTGACCATGACCTTTTTTTGTCCGACAAATTTTGCTATATAAAAAAAAAAATATATATATATATATATACAGCTATTAAAACAAGATTACAGTATTTTTTTTCATTGAAAAACCAGTAGATTATCTTTAGACAAATTTGTGTGCGTAAAGAAAATAATTTGTCAGACTTAGTAAAATACAATAATCTGAAAATGTTGCATTTGCATTCAAATCAATCACATGTAACACTGGTTTTCTTCCTTGCAATCAAACACCCGTTAAATCCACTGTGTTAATACCAACTTACTACTTTTTACTTTCACTTAAGTAGATTTTTATAATGGTAACTTTACTTGATAAAATCCACTTCTGGCAGTACATTGCTGTAGCATTCAGTGTAGTAATCACTCAAAACGTGTGGCATTTAACCCAACATTTTAGATTATTGACTGCTGATCAAGTGTAAAATAGTTCAACTGTTTAGAGCTTGGTTTAAAAGGAATGGCTTTTCCACATCACTAAAAGAAATGCAGCCAAACAAATAGATTTGCTTTAACTAACACATACTGAGATAAGGGTGCTGGAGGAAAGGGTGAGATGTGCTTTTGGAGCTCCGACAGCTTTTTCCCCTCCTATTGAAACTGACGACACCGTGCTGTATGTTCAGGTAAACTGATACCAGGTGAAAAACAGTATCCACAGTATAAAGCTTGATAAGGATTAAGACTTTTGGCTGTTTGACCTGTTAAAAGGCTCAGGTTTTTTCAAGAGAACCCACAAGGTAAATGTTTACCTAAGCTGCCATGATGTACAGACATCTACTAGAAATTGTAGGTGGAGTGGAGTCTGCATTTTCCTTCAATTCCATTCAATTCCATTTTATAAAATGTATATATTGCTTTTAACAATGTTCATTGTCGCAAAGTAGCTTTAGACAACAGAACGAATAACTGTGAGGAACCTTTAGCATGGTGCACTGATGAACTTGTCATTGAGTGCCATTTCTCCCTTCCTCTGTTCCACTTCTGGCAATAAAAGTTGGTCATTCTGTCATAGCTTTGACCTTTTCGTTGTAAGCAAGAAAAATTTGTTCAATGCACACTGCAAGCAGTGACCTTTTTCCTAGCCACTTTGTTTCCTCACCAGTGAGATTTTAGTCAATCCTACCTCCATGAACCTCTAAAAATTTATTTTGGGTGACTGAATGTGAGGCCCTACGCTGGGAAAAATCGGTTGGATTTTGTGCTCAAAGAAGATAACATTGTCAATCTTAATGACCAATTGACTATATTGGAACTGGGTGAGTTAGTTGTCCTTTCACTGTAGGTCTGCTTGAAATGACACTAATGTGGAATTTCAATCACTGTTGGCAGCCAATGCCAAACCCAGCCAACCTGGGTCTTTACCTGATGTAGGACTGTTGAAGATCTCTGTGTCTGACCTGTGACTATGCTGATCGGTTAACAGATTGCCAACGAAAGGTGGTAAGAGAAACTTCCAGTGTTTCGTCATTTTAAATGCAATCTGAAGGAGTTGGCCAAGAATCTCATAACACATAATCCATTTCTGTCTGGGGAGCCATTGAACTTCTCTGGTTCACTCTACTCTGGTAAAAGCAGAGTAGAGTGAATGAAGCTGAGTGAAACCTCTGCCTGGCACATGAAAAAAAAAAAAAGCCAGAACGAATGAATCAGACAACAATATTTAATGGACAGCTACAGTATGTATGGGCATATATACAGTACATCATATTGGATCTGTGACAGCTAGCTTTTACAGTCAAAACAATCATCTCACCCTACTTCTCATTCTTCAATCTATAAAACTTCTGGCATCCTCTATACTATAGCTAGAAGTATACAGTAAATCTAATGAACCATATGTATTGCTGCTTGTGATGGAGGGCAAAACCATAAATGGGCTGAAGCTTTTCTATATGCTACTGTCTCAACAGGCTAGATCTCTTTTAACATGTTTTCTTGCACAGTTTGTCAAGTTACCCCTTTTTGTGTTTGCTGCTGGATTGTTTTCAGAATTTGAATTTGTAAGAAGCTGAAACGGTGGCTTAGTTGCTTGCACTGTCACCTTGCACCTCGAGGGCTAAGGGTTCAATTCCCCTGTCCCGGGTCTGTATGTATGGAGTTTCTACAGCCCAAAGACAGGTAAATTAGGCTACATGGTGTTCCTAAATTGCCCAAGTGTGTGAATGAGCATGCGAGTGTGTATGTGTGTGTACCCTGTGATGGATTGGCACCCTGTCCAGGGTGAACCCCATGTCATGCCCCAAGTCTCCTGGGATAGATCCTATATTTATTAAAATCACATGATCTGGTTAGCATGACACTTTTTGCTGTTATATATTTCTGTGATATATTTTAGCAAATACTTTTAATGAACAATAGCATTCTAACATCTAAAAGTGTTTATTTGCACCTTTATCAATAAGGAAAAATGAAAACATTTGATCATTATTGATTGAGTACAGTATAGCTATATAGATTGACCATAAAGTTATTTGTCTCTAATTCTTAATTTGACCAGATATCACTTGTCAGGAACAGGTAGTAAATGGAGTTTGTGTGTACTATATGCAAAGCTATTAAAATGATTAATCTCTACAGTAACTGGTATCAAGGAAATTTACGCCCTCAAAAAGATTTCTCTAACAGCATATTAATCATGAGCCAGGCATTTCTGAGAAAAATATAGAGAACGATACCAGCACAAGATCAAGATGAACAAGATGGCATAAAATATACCAAGCCTACGTCTACAAGTAATCATGTATTTACTCAGATGATTAAAATAACATGTTCTCACACCGTTTTGAACTGAATGAATATGTATGTCATTCTCTCTTTGTTTCTCTGAAGGAACTTGTAAATGTCACACCAATCACACCTATTGGGTGTCATTTTATTTAGCAAATGATTAAAAAGCTGTAACCTATGAATGTATATCATCACCAGAACCCACTCTTCCTCTCAAAAATGCAATAAAAAAATAAACATTTAAATAGTCAACAGAACAAAACATTTGGTATTACATCATTCTTTTCTGACTTAATTGAGTGTGAGGGTATATACAGACTCCTGAGGTTTGTTTGATGTGATGCATAGCCTGGCTGTCCACAAAAAAAAAAAAAAAAAATATATATATATATATATATATATATATATATATATATATATATATATATATATACAGTATATATATGTATATATTTCACATTTGTACATATAAAACTTATATTTAAATAAGTGGGTTATGGGTACATTTAATGAGCAATAGTTTTCAAATTACATAAGTCTTTCTTCATTTAAACAGATTTGTATATACATCTATACAGTCTGACACCACAAGTGAAAGGCTTCTGGCTTCCCTCTTTGCTTTATTGACAGGGTCCACATAAGGCATAACAAGACCCGGCTCCCTCTCTTATTAGACCTCCTTTATCCCAACCGCTCAACAGATAATGCCATCACCACTAACCACTAAAATGACACCAAATGACATGAATGTTTGAATGCTATTTATAGACTTCAGTTTACATTTAGCATAATCATTCCTTAGGACCTAACTGGAAAGATGAGCGCGCTGGGCCTGAACACCTCCATCTGCAACTGGAACCTAGACTTCCTGACTACCTGAGATCAGGAGCAGCATCTCCAGCAGAAATGTGGACAAAACCAAATGAGATGGTTGTTGACTTTAGACGAGCAAAGATCAGTCATTCTCCACTACACATCACTGGCTCCGCCATGAAGATGGTCAAGAGCACCTGGTGTTCAGCAGGTCCAGAACCATTTCCTCAACTTCAGCGCCATAGCCAAGAAAGACTAGCAGCAAAGACAGAGAACACCCCCCCCCCCCCTCCGCCAAATCATTGCCTGGTTTGGAAATTGCACCATCTCATAAGTCTCTGCAGCAGACAGTGAGGACAACTGAGAGGATCATCCTGGTCTTTGGGCCCTCACAGACACACTGTAGAAGGCCCTTTCCCCAAGCCATCACAGTTTGCACAGGGTTGTAAAGGTGAGATTACTGAGGTCAGTGTTGTTAATGTGAGGTTTCCTGTGTTTTGTTTGCTCAATTATAGTTTTCTGTCATCTCCGGTAGATCTGTTTCATTTTATGTAACACCATGGTCAGTCCTGAGGGAGACCAAAAAAATAACAACAACTTGAACTTTAGAAAATCCATTAGAGCGTCATCAGAACACGTGCTTCAATGAATGGAATGAGGTCTAGCCCACAAGGGCATTAAAAAAATATTTTTTCCTCCTTCATTAAAAAAAAAAGTAAAATTAAAATAAAATTTGAAAAAGTCAACATGAAAATCCCAAAAAAAAAACACTGTCTAAGCATGCCAAACCAAGAGGCAGCAATATAACCCTAACCACAAAGCCACAGTGTCCTGGGAGAAGCCTGAAAAAGGTCTTACCGAGTACATCACATTTTGACGTGAAACACGGGAACCGCAGCACATGGTGCACACTCATACAAGTCAGAAACAATATTTTTCCTGCTCACACAACAACACTGAAAACAGGGAATATTTGAATATCTGAATATCTTTACTTTGGAAGGAGTTCCCCAAAAACGTCCATTTTCAGTGACCTTTTGCCTGTGAAGTAAAGGCCAAAACTCACAGAAAAACCCTTGTTTTTGAAAAATACCCATGTATGTTTGGACAAGGTCGGTGACTCACTGAAAATCTGACCTTTTTTCCAAAGAAGTTAAATGGTAAATGGTACAAATCTCTTGACAACATCTACAAAATCCTGAATAGTAACAATATTACACATTTTCTTTTTTAGATTGTTTAAAGACATTTTCATAAGTTAGTACCCCCTCTTTTAATTCTATGTGTCTCTGTGTAAAAGCATAATTTAAATAACCTGATCATAGTGGGTCTTAGTATTAGGCAAACACAACCTCAGAAGAAAAACAACATATAACTTAGTTTTTCACCGTGCAATTATTTATTTAACAAAAATGAAACTTAAAAGACATGCAATACTACGTTCCCCTTACAGCTTATACGGGACTTAAGAAGGTAAGTTGCAACCAAGCGCTGCTAATCAGCCCTTGATTAATTGATCACCATCAGGTGTGCAGACCTCTATAAAAGCAGAAGTTCTGGCTGTTTGTTGG
Organism: Clarias macrocephalus; assembly: GCA_011419295.1. Lineage (NCBI taxonomy): Eukaryota > Metazoa > Chordata > Actinopteri > Siluriformes > Clariidae > Clarias > Clarias macrocephalus. Next base: position 18,256 of record JAAGKR010007203.1, on the reverse strand, counting down.
TCTGGAGCATTCAGCTGTGTATTACCTTGATTTGCTGCAGTGGGCGTGGCAAGCATCCAAGACATCAAACTAATCTCAATATTCCCAGGAGTGGAAGTTGCAGCATATCAACTCCAAGGCCAGACCATACAGTACTCAGAGAAATACCCCCCCCCCCCCCCCCAAAAATGCAAGAATTACTTCTCAGAAAATCTGCAGGCTTATATAGGTGTTTGAGGAAAACCAAACAGCATTTCAACAAAAACACATCATATCCACTGTCAAGCATGGCAGGGGAGTGGTGATTTGGGCTTGTTTTGGAGCCACAGGACCTGGGCACCTTGCAGTCATTGCGTCGACCCTGAACTAATTTGTATACCTGAGTATTCTAGACGCAAATGTAAGCCCATCTGTTTGACAGCTAAAGCTTGGTCAAAATGGGTTCGTGCAACAGGACATGAGAGACGATGACGGAGATGAAATGCTATGGCAGGATCTTAAATGAGCTGTGTATAAGCGATGCCTAAAAATCTCCCTGAAATGAAGCAGTTTTGTAAAGAAGAATGGACCAGGAATACTACATGCTGTGAGAGACCGATAAAGTCATACAGGAAACAATTCCTTCACGTTCTTGCTGCTGAAGGTGCTATCGAATCATGTGGGATTGTCCACATGCTTTTTCTTTCTTTTTGTTAAATAAATAATGGCACGGTAAAAAAAAAAAAAGCAATATATTCTTGTTTGTTTGAGGTTGAATTTTCTGAATACTGAAATCGTGATCATGAACTATGAGCAGATGATTTTTTTTATGGTGCTACACAAAAGCACAGCTTTAAAGGAGGGGGTACTAACTTTATTTATTTATTTATTTATTTATTTAACATTTCTGTTTAGTTACAGTTCTAAATTACAACTTAAAAAGTCATATTTATAGTGTACAGTACATACCATACATTCACACAAATATGCACTCTAGATTGTTTACATTTACATTGTCTACATTTTAAATATATTTTTGCCCCTTCAAGATAAATGCCTGGCTGGCAAGAATAGCTTACTTAGAATGCTGAATTAGAGTTTTCAGGGCATTCAGGGTATTCTTCTCCATTTTTCCGTTGATACTGATATTTCCTAACTTTTTCTCATTTACTTAAGAATAGATTCATTCATTAAGTGAGGAAACATTAAAATGCTGTATAACAGTGGAACGATAAACAAAAGAATACTATTTATTATTTTTGTTATAATGAACAGTATCATTGTTCCAAATAGAACAATAAATGTTTTCATTGCATTTGGAAATAACTCCGATGAATGCCATCCAGCTCCTCATTATTCTTTTGAGTTTAACTGAGCCAGCTTCCATGCAAAGACCTCTTCTCTTAAAATGCAATACTAAACTCTTCAGCAAGGAGCAGGATAACAGCAAAGCCAGTCTGGAACAAAGGAAGGAGTTCTTTTCTCTATAGCTTTCAAAGGTTCTGGTTTTGAAAGGTACATGAGATTATGTGCGTTTGTAATTCTAAATTTATGTAAATGGGATTTTTAGAGAAATTATGCACTTTATTTACATGCATATTTCATCATAGAGGTCTGTGCCTGAAATCAATGCAAATCGAAATCAATGTAGACAGTAGAAAATGTGTTTGGCGATGGGGGCGTGGTCGATACCTGCCTGTGAAGGGAGCATTGGTCAGGTAAGTGGGAAGGTACACATGATGGGAATGTCTAATTAATGTGTTTGTCTGTTGCAGCAAAGCATGGGAGATGTAGTGGGTGAGCAGAGCGAATGATGGAGAGAAATTGACAAGCAAACGAGAAGAATTATAGCACATTGAAGATAGCAACAGAAGGGTCTTGCAACATTGACCTGTGCATTAAACACAAACTAAATGCACCCAGATGGGGAAGCAAAAAGTCAAGCAACTTTTTAGTGGTACATGATAAAGCAAAAGAAAATCCTCCATTTCAGAAGAACCACCAACAAATGATGGCGAGAGTTAGTCACACAAGTCACAGCTTCATACCAGGTAGACAGAAAAGCTTGCTTTAAAAAAAAAAACGTTTGCAAGAATTCAAATTTGTTACTAGAGCTCATAATCTAGGCAGAACATTGAAAATCTGATCTAAGTGGAAAGAACAAGACAAAACAGCTTAAGGTGCTCGATGACCGAACTCCAGACACCAAAAGAACTACTCGAAGAATAGACGTGCCTCTTCAATAAGCTGGCAAACTATCAAGCAATAACAACTTCTTACTTTCACCAGCCATTCGTGACCTTGCAGTCGACACAGAAAACTTGCTGGACAGAGCAATAACACAACTCCATGATAACAAATCGCCCGGCATTTCTAATCAACAGCACAAATCCTAAAACCGTGACAAGATGTGTTTGAGAATCACAAGGCACCAACACAGTGGGCAATGAACATCATAGTACCTGCACTCAAGAAAGGTAACTGAGGGTGAATAATAGCGGCATAATTGCAATCGCAGCAAAATCATGCATCATGCTTCTAAATTGCATCTATTCAGTGGTTGACAAGTTACTCAGAACAAATCAAGCAGGCTTGAAAAAAGGTAGAATTTACATCCAACAAATTGAGATTTAGCTGCGAGTATTTGAAGGAGCAATCAGGACATACATACCTCTACAAATAACATTCATAGACTTCAAATACGCATTCGACTCGATTAAGAGAGATGTTATGTTCTATGGCACTGGAATTCTATACACTCGTCCAAGCAATATGAGCCTTCTATAAAAATTCAGAACAAAAGTTCTTCAAGGTGACATGGTGCCTCCATGGATTTAAATACCTAGGAACAATGGTTGCTAAAACTCTTAATGATACCAAAGTTTGAATCGGAGCACAGAATACACCCTGCCTCATGCCCTAAGGTAGGGGAAACCCTGGACCACATGCCAATCCTTTGTAGGGCACACACATATACATACAGTACACACACTCAGACCCGAATGAACCAATTAGAAAGTATGTGCTGTATGACCCCTCAAAAAGACTCACAGTCCCTAAGCAAGATCATCCAATTAAACTTTATTGACGGCACACTTCTGACGCCATCAGCATTGCAATTCAACTATCCCCAAGCGAAACTGATGATGAAGCCAGACGGGATCAGGACAACTAGCGCAAGCTTGTTCAGACCACACAGTCTGCCACCTAACGGACAGCCAATTGTGCGGCTGACCAATGATGGTGACATTCGCTTCTGACGCCTTTCGGCATAGGTTCAGACGCCTGATGCATGAGAAAATCATGGGAATGTCATTGAAATAAATTAACAAGTAATTAAACAGCTGGCCCAACAGTGATACAGGCTGACAGACGGGACAGATGGTCCAGTGTTTACCTCACCATGTGATCTACTATTTGCCAGAGTGCAATCACCTTGCTGTGTCCAACAGATCGTACAATTTGTATCAGGTTAATTTCCGGCTCATGTTACTTAAGCACTTCAGCTTTTCATTCTGTATCCAATAATAATGTCATATAAAATTTGTGACATTCAATTTACCTCACAAACCCTGTTCACTGTTCCCAGTAACCAAAAGACCGATAGACATTACCTTCCCTGTTTTTCACCTTTTTTGCCTGCTGTTTATCCCTGTGTGTGTGGTCCTGGAGCACATCCCGCTCCCTGATGCCTTCCGAGATGGCAAAGATAGTCACAGTGCTGCTTTTTGTGCCACAGAGTTGCATGCAATTACCTGGCCCTCCTTCCAAGAGGAAACACATTCTCCCTATAAACCTCACTTACAACCACAGACCATGTTCTTTTCACAAGTAAACAACTATTGTATGCCGTGTGGTTTCCAAGAGCAATTTCTATGGAGCCGAAATGCTTGGATTGATTTATTATGAAGGCTGTAAGGATTTTGTCTGCATTAACTAATTGGATGTGGAATTTAAACGATACATCGTGAACGAATTTGTGCCAGAGGTACATGCTTCATGACGGCTCATCAAAAGCAGATGCGACAATACAGCAGAGCATTGTGAATCAGTTTGTACATCCCTTACACAGTGGATACATACGGTATAGTCCCATACAAACATTTTACGTGCTGACCATATTCAAATCATATTCAAAGTAATAAGAGCATCAATCCCATCACTTGCCTTTTTTTTTGTTACCAACTCTACATTTATTCCTTTGCACACATCATATGTTCATACATGCATCTTCACACAGTTTTGTTAATTCCACTTTTCCTGGTTTCATTTTGTGTGTGTTCTTCCTTTCATGTGTGCTAGAATTAGCTACACTTATTGATCTGTTAAATGAATCCTGAATTCAAGGCAGCAACGCATCTGCCAAACACCTCTAATTCAGACCGATTACAGCAGCATCAGTGCCTCAAAGAGCAGCTTCGCATGGAAGAATGGTTGTCATAGCAGCAATATCATGACATCAACAGAACTTTTAGCAGGTGAACATGAGAGCAGCATGTGTGATTTATCAGCAATATGAGCTTATTTTATTTACTTAAATCAAGTTTTTAGTATTTGATACAGAAAAGTAACAATCAATGGTTTGGACACACCTTCTACAGTAATTCCACAGTATGGTCTTTCATGATATTTCTTTTTTCCTATGAACAATTCAAATTATGCAATGATCTCCTTTCAACAGTTGATATTAAGATGTGTCTAAATAAATAAATCCCAAAATAAATCTAAACTTGTCCACACAGGGAGTGTCTAACACATAAGCCAGTTGATACTTGGCATACCCACCATCAGCTTCAAGTCATCTGGGACCTTTATCAGCTTTGCACATCTGGACCCTGATTGTTTATTTATTTATTCAATTTTCCTTGGCAAATTGAATTTTGAACCACTCTAATGTAGAATTGGCACCATGTTTAGCACCATTGTCCCACCTGAAGCTGAATCACTGCCTCAGTCGCCTCAATCATCTTGAATACCATTTTCTTTTTAAAGTTAGTATGTTGAGAACTGAGCGAGGTTTGTACCCATTGGATGACAATTTCACTCATGCTCTGGGGAACTCTGGGTGGGGTCAGATTAACTTCCAGTCCTTTCTAAATATTATTCATACATTTCCAGTAGACAGAAGCTGCAGTGCATTCATCATGACAGAGGCACAGGTGACAAGGCTGCTAGTTTCAGATTTTAGGATCTGCATAAATATGTCAAGGTGAAGTAAAATTGCAGAACAAAAAACAAGGCTATGGATGTCATCATTTTGTTAACATAAAGTTCTGATTATCTGTGCAGGTAAGGGAATCGAACCCGAACCCTGGAGGTGCAAGGCGATTGCACTGTTGCATACTGTTGTATTAAAGACACATTTTTAAACCGTCTATAAATTATGACTGATTTCACGGTTGTTCCTCAGCAGGAAACAGAGCAACGCTGTCAGTTGCTCAGTCAGTGAAGATGCTGGACTCATTTATAAACACACCTTGATGTAATGTTCACCACAGTCCTTGTTTTAACAGCATGCAGCGTATTAAACACATTCTTCTAACAGTTTGATCCTCAGGAGGAATTTTTCAAGAGGTACAAAGAAACTCATATTGATTCTCATGAACAAACAGAACAAGCCACCAGGACAGTCTGCACTACAGAGAGAAAAGTAATGGGGAGGGGGGGGGGGGGGGGGGTTAAACACAGCCAAAAATAAGGAGAACAGCATGATATCCATGATTCCTTCAGAGATGCTTCAGACGATTTTCCTCTTAGTTAGGCGACTGATGATCTAAATCTCTGAAAAGAGAATGTTTTCATAATTTTAATATGATATATAATCTTATTTTATTGTATACTGAATATAGTAGTCTTTCAATAAATGTATCCAATATTGCTCATAGTCATATTACTAAACATATTTGTAGCAACTTAAAAAGAAAAAATGTTAGTCTTGCCTATTTTAAGATAAATTTAGTTCTTTTAAGCACTTATTAAGCATAAGACTACCTGAATTGCAGCACGTACCAACTCAGAAGTCCAGAGTTCATCTCCACCTACAGTATTTCTAATCAGCAATCATCTATTTAGGCATTCACTCCACATAGCAAACTTTGCGAAGCTAAAGCTCAAATCTTTGTATCTCAGTCCTGCTCCATTTCTGGATGCATTAACCTGTACTACAGTAAATACCTCTGTAATTGAGGAATATGGATGATGAAGTATGGTAACATTTCTAAAGTAATCTTACAGTATCTGGACAGTTTAGCTGTCTTTCTCTGACAAATTGTGTGTTTTGGGTCTCCCCTTTAGACGTTCCATCAGAGGGCCTGCTGCAGAGCTTAAAAGCACAGTCGATGTGGTGCGGCCAGGAGGTAAGTGCTTCCACTTTTGTTTATCCATATATGCTGACTCAGCTCATCCAAGATGTAGCCCAGAAGCCTATCTAAGATTTGATGAAACTTTGAAACTTTTCCAGGTTCACATCTAGATTGATTTTAAAAGAGACAGAACATGTGGAGCTGGCAGAAACAACAAAGAAAATTTTACCTTGAACTTGAACACGAACTTCTTTTTTTTATTGTGAGGTGATTCTCAGATGATCCACAAAATGCTGAAAAGCACTTGAATCTCTGCAGAAAGATATGTCGGAGTCCTTTTTTTTCCATGCACACTCACACACTTTTTCTGCATTTTAGAGTAGACCAAAGGCCAAAGTAGATAGAAAAATCATATCTATATAAATAAAAGAGAGGATTTGTCTGTACATTGGGTAGAACCTGCTCTTTCAATGATATCTTTATGTTTTATACATAGGAGAAGCCGAAACCAGAATCGTCTTTTCTGTATGTCTGTCCTGCCTGAATTTAACAAAACTTTGCCAGGCCTTAGGTATTTGCCTGAAGTTACACCTGCACCATAAATTAAAATCGAAATGTTGAAGGAAAGTTATGACAGATTATGAGTCGCATGTTTTGACACTGTGCTGTGCATGCGTCAAACTGTGGGTGGCTGTAAAATCAACCGCTGGACAGAATTTAATGAATATGCCTGAAGTTTATTTTAAGTTGCACCATACGTGAAATACAAATGTTGAGGGAACGATACCCAACCTTACAACATTTTATTTCTTTGTATTAATCTTTGATTAATCTACCTGAAATAATAATCACTGATTACATTAAAGCTGACTCACTCACTCATCTTCTATACCGCTTAATCCTGTATTCCGGGTCACGGGGGGCCTGGAGCCTATCCCAGGAGACTTGGGGCACAAGGCAGGATACGCCCTGGACAGGGTGCCAATCCATCGCAGGGCACACACACATATACACACACTCACACACTACAGCCAATTTGGGAATGTCAGTTAACCTAATCTACATGTCTTTGGACTGTGGAGGAAAACCGTAGTACCCGAAGGAAACCCACCAAGCACAGGGAGAACATGCAAACTCCATGCACACAGAGACGGGAATCGAACCTGGACGGGAATCAAACCTGAACTCTTGAGGTGCAAGGCGACAGTGCTAACCACTACACACCGGGTACTTACGCTAGTAGGAGAATGATCAATTGTTCCCTTTATTAATTTTATTTATTATCAAAAGCAGTAGACGCTGTTTCGTCTGTTTGCTATTGAGGGAGGTTACCGGTTGTACTTAATTACTATATGATTAAAATAAGCATGCTAAAATATCCTGCAGAGTTAATACTGAAAAAATACGATTGCACTGTTGCATACTGTTGTATTAAAGACACATTTTTAAACCGTCTATAAATTATGAAACAGCAGGAAACAGAGCAACGCTGTCAGTTGCTCAGTCAGTGAAGATGCTGGACTCATTTATAAACACACCTTGATGTAATGTTCACCACAGTCCTTGTTTTAACAGCATGCAGCGTATTAAACACATTCTTCTAACAGTTTGATCCTCAGGAGGAATTTTTCAAGAGGTACAAAGAAACTCATATTGATTCTCATGAACAAACAGAACAAGCCACCAGGACAGTCTGCACTACAGAGAGTAAAGTAATGGGGGGGGGGGGGATTCAGAGATGCTTCAGACGATTTTCATCTTTGTTAGGCGACTGATGATCTAAATCACTGAAAAGAGAATGTTTTCATAATTTATAAATATTTCATAATTTATACATTTTTATAAATATATAATCTTATTTTATTGTATACTGAATATAGTAGTCTTTCAATAAATGTATCCAATATTGCTCATAGTCATATTACTAAACATATTTGTAGCGACTTAAAAAGAAAAAATGTTGGTCTTGCCTATTTTAAGATAAATTTAGTTCTTTTAAGCACTTATTAAGCATAAGACTACCTGAATTGCAGCACGTACCAACTCAGACGTCCAGAGATCGTCTCCACCTACAGTATTTCTAATCAGCAATCATCTACTTAAGAATTCACTCCACATAGCAAACTTTGCAAAGTTAAAGCTCAAATCTTTTTTTTTACTTTGATCTGCCCTTGTTTGGATGTATTGTGATTGTGATTCTGTTTTTTTTATTTATTTTATTATTATTATTTGTATTCTTTGTGGATCTTGCCCGCTTTCTGGTATTCTGTTTGTGCATCGCCTGACCTCCTGCCTTTTACTGACAACAATGTTTTGGATTGTTTGCCTTTTAATATACTCATTAAAGCTTTCCACCACATTCCTTTCAACAGCAACAGCATTCTGGGTAATGGTATTTTGTCCTCTTATAAATCACTTTGACCTAGAGGAACAGAAGCACCACTAAGCTTTGCGCATTGCATTGAACAAAAGACTGCATTCCAGCGAAGTCTAAATTCCTCAGTTAAATTGCATTTTGTAATGATCCAGCCATACTCTATTCTCTTACTGACATGGATCGTCTGCTTCAGACTGGATCGTCTGCTTCCTCGCTGGCTCAAAATTTCTAAGTATTGGTTGCACTTGTCCAGTTCACTCAGGAAGCACCCAATCAGTCCCCTCACTGAGATAAGAGAAAGTCTTGAATTTCACTCTGTAAGGTCACTGAGAACAACCTCACCATCCCCTAGGTGAGTCAGGTTTGATTGACTCTGGAGCTGAAGGCATCTTCATTGACCTTGCAATGCATTGAGCCGTTCATGCACTCCACATTCCCACTCACCCACTCCAATGCCCTCTGTGGATCAATGCCATCAACGAAGGGCCCATGGGAGGAGGCATTGTCAGAGAGCAAACAACCCCTGATTCTGCAAGTCATAAATAAGTCCTTTCTAGTCACTACAACTTTCTAATCTTATGATTTCCATGCATGGAACCTCATAACTCGCACATTTTATCAGACGTCATTATAAAGTGGTCAGTGCAGTCAGCACTGTCTTGATCTTCCTATGTCACACTAGCCTCTACCTTGATTGAAAGTCCAAAGAACTCATCTGTTATCCAGATTCCCAATGAATATCAATAATTTAAGGAAGTGTTTTTTAAGGCTACAGCCAGCCTTAGAGCTGCTTCCAGATACAGAACCACACCTCCAATTATTCGTATATACCCCCTTTCTCTCACCAAACACAGCTATGAAGGAGCATGTATGGGACTCATGGCAACAAGTGCACCTTCTACCTCACCAGCCTCAGATTTAACTTTGAGGAGAAGAAAAAGGACAAATTACAACAATTAATTGACTTCCACAGCTCCTATTAAAATCACAGTCAAGTGCCTTTATCCATTTGTTTTGTAACCTTTGGACCAAAACAAGGTCACTGCTTCTTCATATTCTTTTGAAGAATGGAATGAAGAAATTGTCTTTGAATCCAGCAGCTGAAGTAGCATTCATATCCCTACCAAACCATTTGTGGTGGAAGTAGACGCTTCAGATGGTGCAGTTTTGTTCTAAAGGTTCAGTGAAAAAGCCAACCTTCATCCAGCAGCATTCTTCTCAAAGAAACTTACCATGATATGATACTGGAAACTGAGAATTACTCGCCATATTACAATTACTAGCCAAAATGCCACTAGAGGAGTGGTGTGCAATTGACTAGAGGTGGTAGCACATCCATTCACCATGTGCACTACACACAAAAACCTAAACCATCTGAAAACCATCTGCCAAGAGTTTGAACCACCCTCAGGGACAATGGATCCTGTTTTGCTTTACTCCCAAACAGGATCTAAGAACACTAAGGCTGATTCACTATCTTGTCAATTCCCCTTAAAGACCAATGAACGTATTGTAGCAACCATTTGCCACCATCTAGCTTTGTTGGCACTCTCACTTACAATATTGATCATTAGATCTCTTGTTCACAAACCCACAAATATCTTTTGAATACCCTCTTGTCAGCAGCTTCACACTCCCAAGATCTACAAGGAAGGCTAATTATGTGGGCACACATGCACCTACCTCAGGACATCTAGGCATTGAAATGTCCCTTTCCATGTGGCCTTAGGAGTGAATTTGACTGCTTGCCTCTAGGAGTTTAAAAGTTTTCATGTTTCTGAAAGCAGCACCGAACATGTGCTT
>JAAGKR010007202.1:2500-38197 GCA_011419295.1 Clarias macrocephalus | reverse complement strand
TGAAAAAGGGACTTTGCGCAGGAAAGCTGTGCAGCAGCTCAGGCAGCCCGGAGCCCCAGTCCCAGTCGCTGTCCTCCAAGGCCATTTCAATGCTGGCTCCAGTGCAGCACACAGTGAGAAGGAGCAGGAGAAACCATTCCATCCTGCTGCAGCTAAGGCAAAAAGAAAACATGGTATTCCTACTCATGTTACTAAGAAACATTTGTCTCTCCTCGAGGGTTCAGAATTCGCTGAATCATTAGGGTTCTTTGCCAATAAGGTTCTATTTTTTTACTTTCTGATAACGAAACAGTCTGCTGTAGATTTTCGCATAAAACCTTTAAGATTTATACCAGATGGATAACCAAAGGATCCTTAAGCAGTTTAACATTTTATAAGACTGCAGGCACAGTAATATTTTTATATTTGCCATGTGTATTTTTGATCATTGTTTCACAGTGACCAATCCCTGAGCAGTTTTCCCAGTGATTAATATTCACCATTGTCTCAGGGTGACCTGACCAATCTCTGATCATTGTTGTTTTCCTCAACTATGCACTTCTTGTTTTTCATTTAGAAGTAATAAAGGTGTTCCATCCATATAGGAAACTTAGCCAAAGTAGGGATGGGGAAGCCAATGGTGACCGTTGTATTTATTCCCATTTTTACGATTGTGGTAGGACCTCCAGTCAACATTCATATGCGCATTTACCCACTATGGGAAATTTGGGAAAGCCAGTTAGCCTAATCTGCATGTCTTTGGACTGTGGGAGTAAACCCACCAAGCAGAGGGATAACACAAACTCCACACACACACACACACACACACACCCGAGGCGGGAATTGAAGTCTTATTTCAACTGTGACCATTTACTTCATGTCTATTCTACTGCTTCTTTTTGTATGTCTTCTTGATTTAATGCGCAAAAGTAAATCATTACTTTATTTTTTTACTTTATTGTCATGTCAAGTGCCTTAAATTTTATCATTCTTTTATAACACAATAATATCGTATTCTGAAGATTTAGATTTTAAATATTTATCACGGTCATACAAGACGTTTTCATATGAAAATGACCATGACCCAACGGACAGGCGAATGTTTAGCTTATATGACGTCACACGGTGGCTCGTGCGACTTTTAGCGCACGCATTAGCTAGTTTCCCCCTGAAACACTCACGCGACCACTCCACAATGTGACAAACAGCCGTAACGGCAGCAACGAATATCCACCTGTTTGTGTGCTAGTTTTTTCTAATTTGTTTTCATGCTCGGATATTAGCATCTAAAACACGTCGCGTGGCGCATTTATCTTCACTCTTCCGTCGTTTCTTTATAGAAAACTAGCAAACCCCAAGGTAAACACGAAACTTGAGTGAATGTACAGCACGTTCTTTAAATTTTTTTTTTTTTTAAGTTTGTTTTTTTTGAACGAATATTATCAGTAGTTTATACGCTTACCTTTAGTGAGTGAATTGAGACGTTGTTTGCTCCGCTGCGTCTCTCTCTCTCTCTCTCTTCGTGTCTCTCTTTGTATGTCTCCAGTTCTCACAGCTGGAAAATCTGACTCGCTCCCACCGCACCATTTGTTTGCCGGTATTAATTAACCCTCAGAAATACATGACCAAGAATGATATGTGGAATGTAGTGTTTAAAACTGCTTTAAGAACAAAAACAACACAGTCTGAGTCGAAGCCCAGAGCAGCCTGAGTTCCGTCAGTCATTAAAATCGTTAATGACTTGCAAGTGTTTACACGCCACAGATCCGAATCATGGCATTTTTGTTTTGTTTGATTGCAAACGAATTAAGTCTTGATAGAAAATACTGTAAAAGAGCGGAGAGGTAGAGAAGGAACTCGATAAATAAAACATAAAAGAGCTAACTAATAAAGTTAGAATCCAGATGACTAGTTGTTCTTAATGAGAAGTGTATAATCCTTAAAATATATAGATATAAAGTATGTGAAAAATTTTGAGACACAATTTGAGAGATTACAGAAGGATATTTTTTTGTATAAAACTAAATTATGTTGTCCAAGAAATCAAATAAATGTGGAAATTAAGTTGGCAAAAAAAAAGGCTTTTACAAAAATGCTGCACAGGCAGGAAGAGACCTGAAATTATAGATAGAAGATCAAGAAAATGTATTACCTATTACAAACTAATATACAGTGACTTATACGTACTTCAGGAAAAGTCAAATAGTATGATGTATATGAATAAAATATTAATAATATTATCATATATAGGCGGCATGATGGCTTAGTGGTTAGCACTGTCAACTTGCATCTCCAGGTCCTGGGTTTGATTCCTGGTCTGTGTTCGCATGTTCTCCTCGTGCTTGGTATGTTTCCTCCGGGTTCTCCGGTTTCCTCCCACAGTTTAAAAATCTGCAGATTAGGCTAATTGGTGTTCTCAAATTGCCCAGTGTGTACATGTGAATGTTGACCGGAGGTCCTACCATGGTCGTACAAAAAAGGGAGAAAATACGTTGGTCCCTAGTTGGACTACAGAGGTTTATGGATGGATGAATGGATTATCATATATATCAATATATAACATTTAGCAATATATTTAGTATGACAATATTTATAAATAAGTTAATCTTTTCCTGAAATATGTTTAAATTCTTTGGAGAAAGAGAGAGAGAGAACTGGATATTGACATGTGAACTTTTGTAATAATGCCATTTCTAATGAAATATTCAACTACCATACACTTTATTGCAGTAACTATCATTGTGGTGGAACACCACAGTACAACCAACTAAATCAGTGAAGAAAGAATAATATGTGTCTTAGCAAAAGACACACTTTGGCTTATCAGTATGAAAACTTTCTGTGAAAATTAAAGAATAAGTATATATAAAGTGTAAATGGAAACATGAACAAAAGTAAAAACATTGTCAATTAACAGACATTACAATATACAGAACAGAGAACAGTTGTTCATGGGATATTGGCTAGTGTGTTACAAAGTTTATATAAATTCTATTTGACCAGGAAGTTGATCAAGGCTAATTTTTATAGGCTACTGCTTATTGTTTGTACTGGTTACTGCATGATTTGGTGAAATGTACATTTTAAAATGATCATTATTTAACGTAACATCCCTGCTGACACACTGTATTTAAGTCAATTGTAAATACTTTGCAAAAACTAGCAACAACAACAATAATAGTAATAATAATGATAATAATAATAAAAAAGAAGTAGTACCCATGGTCATACCTGAAACTTTGAACAATGAACCTTACAATTTGCCTGACCTTTTGTGACTGAAGCTGTATAAATATTTTGTATAAAAATTTTAAAAGGTAATATCCAAAATTGTATATTCATTTACCAGATTTATAATTATTTGGAGATGACAAATCTTTGTCTGCTAACAATTGTTCTGTATCTTGAAATATCTTATTGTTACCTTGGTTATTTTATATTTACATTTCCTGCATTGCTCACCTGGAAACTGAGCTGTGATCATTTGGCTGAAACTTTGATCCAGGATCGAGCTGAGCAGGTGAGAGGTTTTTGCACAAGGACCTAAAATTATGTTATAATTCACATCCAGTCATTTAGGAAAGTATAAAAAGATTCTTCAGGGTCTTCAGAGAATAACTGCGGTAAATTATCTAATGTGTTCATGAATGACAGTACTCTCTTACAGAGCAAAAAGAAACAAAACATCATGGTGTGTGCTGTTATAGCATTATATTTTGTCAAATAAACAAGTTAGCTCATGTTATTATTTCCTTTACAACAGCTAAAATCAGTCTTAGGTCAGCATTTCTTTTTCTGACAAAGTTAATAACACAAAAGAAAGAATCAAGCAAAGTTAACAGAAATCTATAAAGCCATCTGTCCTGTTTACTCTCATGTGTTGGAAAACTTAAAATGACATCTTTTACAAAGCTCTGACAATGGAGCCTCCTTCCAAAAAAACTATATACCCAAGTGGTATCAATCTTATGCTATAGTACTTATAAATCTATGTAAAACAACAAATGGTAGAGTATATGTTTAAAAATAAATACTACTAAAATTGCAAGCTATGAACATCTCTTGTCCTATCACGTCGGATACTGTAGCTAATTCTCAATAACATTACCTACCTTACATAAGTAGCTTTTTTATTGCTAGTAAACTAGTCCATTGTGTTGGATTTCAATGATTTTGCTTTCATTTAGCTGGTCAACTTACTAAACAGGCTACAAGGTAACAGGTGGATTTGTGCAAGTTTTGCATGTATGGTCATATTGTATTTACATTTGAATATTTGGCAGACTCCCTTATCCAGAGCGACGTATATTTTTATCTCTTTTTTTTTAGTCTAAGCTATTAAGGGTTAAGCACCCTGCTCAGGGGCCCAACAGTGACATCTTGGTGCTGGGGTTTGAACCTGGGACCTTCCAATCTGCAGTCCATTGCCTTAACCACATCGGTAAAACATCGGTTTACTTTTTCACTAAAATTAGCAAAGTTATCTAAACAATAACTGGTCCCAATGTTATCTCCTAACCTTGAATATATAAAAGTTCCATGACTTCGTATAGAATTTCTTGAAGTTTCGGTTCTGTTTTTAAATACAACAATTTGTACAAAATACAACAAACTCTAATCATTTTAGTAGAAATCAAGCATCCAAGAGGAGGAAACATTTTATTAATTGTTTTTATTTTCCGAGAGCACTGCACTTTACAAACAACTTTACAAAACAAAATATAAGCAGTTTTGAAGTGTATGTCTTGTAACAATTGTACTGCAAACTGGAAAAGCCACTGAACTGCACCCAGAAACGAGAGAATCTGTAAAGCTTACAGTTTCAGACACTTGCCTGAGGCTACTTTTTCATACTAGACTTTGCAGATCATTTTTGGAGTTGAGCTGTACAAGCAGTAAGAGAACAGGGTGGAAAATCAAAGTCTCTCAACTGGATGACTTGATGCTTTTAACAAGGCCCTGTCTGTGGTTTCTATTATAGGCACAAATTTTCCTGTTGATGCATGCTCGGATGAAGAACGAGAGAAAAGCCCAAGGTCTCATGCCAAAGGACACCTGGACAGGAGGATGATGTCATGTTGTATGGTAAACACTTTAAAACTATGAATTTTATATAAATATAAATTGTTGACTAAAATATGTGTTATGTCCAAGTGCAGGATATCGACACAGTGACTGGTAAGCTGTACATGTGCATAACATCTACTCTAATCCAGTTATGCATCATTCATGCAGTTCAGCCAGTCCCAAACATAAGGCTGAAGCTTAATTTGAAATGTGAAAGTCTTCTATGGCTCACTCAAAAATTTCCTCACCACTCTGATCAACATCTGAGACTAAGATAAATGAAGAATATAATGTTTAAATCCCATGACTTTGTTTTGAGTTCTGGTTTCTTTTAAATGGAAAGGAATTTTAAACCTAATTACAAAATTTAAAGCTTTTCAAAATTCGAAGTAGTTAGCACTGTGTCCTTCGAGTCCTGCCTCTATGTTTTCTGCATGTTCTCTCCGTTCTTGGTGGTTTCCTCCCACAGTCCAAAGACATGCAGATTAGGCTAACTTCCAGACTGCCCGTAATGTGTGTGTGAGAGATCAGCTCCAAATAGGCTCCAGACCAGCTGTGAACCTGTGCAGGATAAACGCTATAGTGACTGAGCGTTATAAATGACCTCTCGCGGCCCACTTGCAGTACCCTTATGTCCCACTAGAGGGGCAGGCACCCACACTTTGGGAAACGCAGTTACAGAGGAATGTCCGTTTTCGCGCTTCATTATACTAAACATGAACATTGCCTTCAATTTGGATTGCAGTTTACTCAAGGGAATCCACATCATGTGTGTTTATTTTGTAAATGTTGTTTGATGGTTCACCAATTTATTGAGTCTGCTATGTCAAGCAGAATGAGCTCAATAAAGAGAAACGAAAGCAGAAATCTGGCACAACAGAAGGTTTCAATAGGGGAACAGGCTCCTGGGGTAAATGCCTGCACACTCTTAATCACCCACATGATGGCAGTAATAAACCCAAAACCATTTGGAGTGGGAAAAGCTGTAGAATAGGGAGTGGTAATCTGGCCTGAGATATTTGTTGTCCTTAGTAATCCATGTACTTGAATAAGGTTGCACATGTAGGCAACATGATGAGGAATTCGTCTGGATTGTATGAGGAGATTATTATAATTATTATAACATGTGAAAGAACAAAGAATTACATAAAAAATGACTGACTTCACCATTGCTGAAATTCTCTAGATTTGTGAATGCATGATAGAGAGAGGCCATTGAGGTGTTTTTTCTGCTGTCTTCTTCGACTACTTTACAACTTTAGGACAGCTCTTTTAAAAGGGGCTGTTGTTTTGATTGACCAAGGAAAGACTAGCGAGCTGACACATTAGTTTGACAGTAGTAATGCAAATACAGCAGTTATAGTAAAAGTTTCAAATGTAGCCTGCTAACTTAAGGCCTTAGCATTTGGTTACAAATATCAAATGTAATGGACCTGGCTAGTTCAGGAATTTTAGGCAATTTGCTCGCTCCTTTTCAAACAAGATCCCATTTACGAGGCCTGTATAAGAAGAGGTGAGGTTGGTTTGGTTAGGGGCTTATCATTGCTTATATTAGTCTAATTCACCTTAGAGAGCACAGGCCTCTTACATGATAAACTGCTCATCTGACAGCTTGTGATATGATGAGTAATCCTAGGTTGTTTTTTCCTGCAAGAGTAGGAGATTCACTTGTGCTGTTTCAAAGTACTTTCATAGCAAAGTTTGATTGTTTTGCCTTTCAGTTTGTTGGCCTGCACATTATCCTGTTCATGGTCTTCTGGTCCAGATGTTTCTAATTTACAGTACACGCAAATTCTTCCTTCAAATTTCCTTTAGCCTGCCCTAACATTTCTAACCTTAGTGAAAGATGTTGCATGTGCACACTGTCAAAACGGCTGTTCTTGACCTCAGAACAGCGTTCTAAATAAATATTTAAGGAGACAACAAGGAAATGAAGGGAACTCGGGTTTATTAATCAATGCCATATACAGTCAAGCAAAAAAAAAAAAATCAACTATATTAAATGATATTCACATTATATCCTAGCAGGTTTTACAGCATATATTGAGCTTGCAATCATAAAAGCATAAATGGAAAAAATCTCAAAGCTCACACTTTACATAATGAAATAAAAGACACAGAGCTTAGCGGTGAGTTCAAATACAAGTATGAGATACAAAAGCTCTCAACAGGAATGACAGTAAATTCAATTTGGCAGGTGCTTAAGTAGGAATTAAAAAAGAAAAATAAATGTCTGAATCGAAGGGAAGATACGAGTATGCGAGGCAGTGCCACCAGAACACCTTCCTAAAAACTTTGGTCACTTTTATGGCTTTGATGAATATGGGAAAGCATGCTAATCGCGCACAGCCTCCACTCTAGCCTCCTGGAGGTTTCAGAACAGGTATTAATGGAAGATTATGTTTTTCATAGTATCCAGGACACTCCTACATTCCCAGGAGGTAGATTTATGGCAAAAACCTAGTACATGATTGGCAGTGATATAGAACAATGCATGGTATGCCTGGTGTGGTTAATAGTGCACCTTTTAAGGCCAGATACAAGGTATGACTTTTTAGCCATAAATACAGTTCCAGGGCTACTTTAAGACACATAAGTGAGTACCGAGCAAAGATTTTATTAGCAGATATAGCCCTTAAATGGCAATACCTGAGTCAGAAGTTTTTTAGGACTACATCTAATTATTTGCAATTTGCAGTTTTTATTGATGTTGTATGCCAGATTAGTACAAAAAATAATAATAAAATCAACGATGGTGAAAAAATACAGAATGCATTTTTTTTAAACAAAAATAATTCTATGTATGCTACAGCACATACCTTTCAACCAAATAAAAAGCCGAAGTAAATACTGCTGTTAAAAGGATACTTTAATCAAACCATAACAGATTTTAGAAAGGTGTAAGCATTGCCTTGCATGCACATTCAACCTCTATGTAGGGAAAACTCTATTACTGTATGTACGAAAGATATTGAGGTTCACAAAAGAAAACGAAGTTGATGCAGCATATATCAGGCTTCTGAGGTACTTCATGTCTACGCACACTTTAGAAAAGTCACCTTTTTTTCTTTAAAAAAAAAAAAAAATCCTATTATAGCAGAATATACCTCGTCTTAATTTTCTTTAAATTTCTTTGCCCAAGTTTAAAATAGGGCATTTTTTTTAACTGATTAGAAAGTGCAATATACAAATACTGATCGTTCTCTGCAGCATTCACTCAAGTTTGCATGAGTAATTCATGTATAAATTCTTTGATGTGACTATGAAATTCATCAAATTAAAAATAATTATCACCAAACATAAATACAGGAGATGACAGAACTGAAAAGGCATACGCACAAACACACACCAAACACAAAGTGGATGTCTTTAGCTCAACAAAAATATCAAGAATCTTGATTATATTTTCATACTCTTTGTACCTTTCAATCTTGAACCAACGGAAACCGGCCAGTGTATCAGTAGAGCGTATTTTGCAAACACATTTTATTATTAATTTAACAGTAAATTCCCTTTGTAAAATGTTGCAAGGTTAAAAAAAAATACACACAAAACTATTTCAAATAGCTTATTCTCAACCTGCTTACACTTACTGTGGAGGTTTCACCAAAAAAAGACCCTCATTTTGTTTATTGCAATACTGAAGATTTCTAAAGAAAGAAGAATGGAAGCTAATGCAAGCATTCAGACAGGGTGATGGTGACAAAGCTGGTTGGTTAGAAATCATGTTGCCAAACTTGGATTAACATTTAAAAGCATTGTATAAATGAGCTTGGAATTTTTGACTTTCTGTAGTATTGCAAAAGCAGAACAGAGCTGACTGAATACATGATCCTAAATACGGCATGTCACTACTGAGGATTAAAAAAAAATCTCTCACAATCGGACAAAATCTAACTGCGCCCAAATGCCACTCAGTAAGTAACCACATAATCACCCTGCATAATCACCCTGTAGGCAAGAGTAATAATAATGCAATTATTGCTCTGTGTTCACTCACACACAAAAAAAGAAAAAACCTAGCAATTAAGGATGGGGGATATGGCTGGGAAGAAAAAAAAAATCATCACAAAAACATAACATCTTTGCGATATATGATGGATATTTTTGCTAACAAGTTTTGCTAATGAATGCAAAATAAACCACTTAGTACAATTTTTTTGTATTGTCCAGTCGCTTTTTACAGTTTTAAGTTATAAACTAATGATCATTAAGAATCGTCAGGTGTCACTGCTTTTACACAGTTATTTATTTATTTATTTATTTATTTATTTATTTTTGGCCAAACACTAGTTTACAGTCCAAGGAAATTGGATTTGGTCCCCTATGCATTTTTTTCTTTTTAACTGGATGACCTCCATCTCGACGATACAGTCGTTTTTTTTTTTTGTTTTTTTTTTTTCTGAAAATGTAAAATCTAAATCGCAGTATTGGCTTGAGTTGTTTGGTCACTATTTATATTCATTGTCATGATCATATAAATTGTGTGTACACTCCTCACCACCTACTTTATTAGGAATATCTGTACATTCATGCAGTTATCTAAATCAGCCAATCATGTGCCAGCAGCACAATACATAACATTATGCAAATTTAGGTCATGAACTTCAGTTATTGTTCACATCAAACACTAAAAAGAGGGGGGCAAATTATTTTGATCATGGCATGAAAATGGGTACCAGAAAGGCTGGTCTGAGCATTTCAGAAACTGCTGATCACCAGGTATTTTTACACACAATAGTGTATACAAAAAGTTTGATGTTTCGTACATGCCGGGCAAATTGATCTAGCCATTTTTTTCTGACCACTCTGATCAAGGTATTTCTATCCACAGGACTAACACTCACTCAATGTCTTTTTGTAGAGTTAACATAATGGTGCGAAAAATGAAGGAAAAAAGTGTTTGGTGTTTTTCAAATACTCCAACCAGTTAATTTAGTACCAACACTATGCCACAGTTAAAGTCACAGGTATCAGGGATTTTCTTCATTTACTTGACATGCATATGCATGATTTTTTTTTTTTTTGGTCATCTGGAAGACGACTGCCCGATTAGACAACAAATGTGCCGGTGTACAGGTGTTCCTGTTTTTAACAAAGTAGAGGGTGGGGGAGCGAGTGAGCATGAGAGAGAGCGAGAGAAGGATAGCACCCTAAATTGTTTTGAGGTAGTTTTTAACATTGGTATAAAAAGCCAGGTTATTAAGCTAGTGATTTAAAAAAAAAATTCCTACTCGTACACAGGAACACTCCATTGCAGTATTGTGTACATACGAGTTATATGTGATTAGTAAATTAATTTCAGAATGTCCACTTGGAAATAAATTTGAATAGCATGAAACAGAATTGGCAATAAAGTCTTAATGTCACCTGTTTGTAAATATTTGTTTGTGCACATAGTGACTTAATTTCTGCTTTTTCTAGGGGACGATGAGCAGTGAGCTCAGCAACTTGGAGCCAAGATTCTTAGATTAAAAGTAGAACCTAGGCATCTGATATAGTGGCAGTATGTAATTTAATGCTTAAAAATAATACATGTACTAAAACGTAAAACGACAAACACAATATTGCCCTAAATATTAACATTTCTTACAGTGCAGCACCTCAAACACAAGCAACAGAAGGATTTGTCCATATGTCAGTAATAATTGCCCAAACACAAACACTAGGTCAGTTACACATATCTGAACTGCATCTGATGTACATGTATGTGTATTACTTATGTCATTATGCATCTTTATATACATGATGGTCTTATCAGGAGTAGAGCATATTATTATTTTTTGTTTCCCCTCATGTTTATATTTTCAGTAGACTTGAAGACCTTATTCAGTTACAAGCAGAAAAGTTAGAGTGCAAAATTAATGAAATGATTTGTAAAAGAGCATGATTTTCAAATGCACAGTTCCTCTAAATGATATTCATTAGCTGATCAAAAGAAGAAAAAAATCTGATGTGTAAAATTTGTGCTACACATTTAGCAATATGGATTATTGGTAAGGATTCCTGAATGCAACATATTTTCTCTACAAGTTTAACATCGTGTTAAAAAAAGATTATTTAATTTGGTAGTCATTTACCAAATGAGCATATGCCTGCATTGTAATTTTAAAACAGCACCATTCTGATTCTCCTTTAGCTTCTTTATGTTAACACAAAATGCAATGTGCTTGTGCTGTGCATAGACAAAAAGATTATTCTGCCATATTTCAATACACCAAAATCATCACCTCCAGCATTAAGCCTTTACTTGTTTTGGATTACACTGGACATCATGAAACTTTTATAAGAAAGAAAAGGGAAAAAATATATGTACACAAAAATTTTTTAAAGACATAAATGGTATTTTTATATTTTTTAAAGGATCAATCTATTTCCAATAAAACCCTTTATATTTAAGAAAAATCTTAAATAGAAAAATTTGTCCTTAAGTTTTTGACAAATAAGTTTAAATAATAATTTTTAAAAAATCATATGACTAAGGACCATACAACTAATAAAATTTGAACATGTCCAAAAAACTATAATAAGATGAATGGCTGTGAAGCAAATTAGTTTTTGCATAGTTATTCAAATGTTAGGATATATTTTTAATTTTTTTTAATTTTTTTATCTATGTCTAGATTCAGATTCTGCACCAATTTGAATGTGTGCATGCGCCAAAAATGTAATACAACCTAAAAAAGGCAGTAGCGTTTATGGCGATTAAAGAGAACCAACATGCTAATCTTTCCAACAATAACCGATCCCATACAAACTCGTAGTGCAAAAAAAAAAAAAAAAACCTTATACAGGTTTTTTTTTTCCCCCCTTTCATTTCATAAGAATTGCATATGGTTAAGAGTACTGACAATCTAAGGTGCTGGTAAAATTCTAAAAACTACGGAAAGTAAAAGCTGTGATCATCATATTTATAAAACAAAGTGAATTGTATTAATGAAAACCAATAAAAATGAAGGCCAAGTTGAAGAAAAAAGGGGGGGGGGGGAGGTTTAAATTGTTTAATTCTGTTAGTTCCTAAAATAAAGGTTAGATATTAGCTCTACAGAAGTGAAAATATGAATGGAAAATTACAACATATTTTGTTCCAAATTAGCAGCCAGTGGGGTAAGAATGTAAAACATGAATGCATCGCTTGGCTGAACATGATCCTATTCACATTGTGACTGTCCACGGGACCAGATAAGGCTCTTTCAATTCCATTTGGTGATTTCCATTTTAACCATGCAGGGTTAATTCAAAGCTCTTAATCTTTAGCACTTTATTATAATTGTTTAAAAAAAGAACAAAGGTATGGCAGTTAATGTCAAAAATTTCAATGGCACCAAGAATAGCCTCTGAACAGATACACCTTTTGGTCATTTCTGAGCTAAGTGACACTATAAGAAAATGTATTCCAACACCACCACTTGTGTAATTATGAAGAAATGACTAACGCAGTGATGTTACCATTACATTAGAAACAGGCAACAAGAGGTAGGACAGCTAGCCATTTCCACACAATTACTAATGATACATGTCCAATGCCCTTGAAAAGTGCATCTGCAAGTTTGGAGACCAGCGTCAAATACGAAAAATAACTAAGTCAAGTATTCGAGACTGAGAACTAAAATGCCCCTGCAACACAGTTCGGTTAGAAAATGACAGTAATGAATAACGCTGGTAAAACGCTAAAGAAACTCAACCTTAAGAATCAGTTCCATGTTTGATTTCTTTTTTAAACCATGATTTTAAATCACAGTAAATAAAACATTTGTTTCAGGAAAATGTTTAGCACCGATAATTTGTTGTGCTTCAGTTACTGTAGGATAACAGTATGCGCTTAAATATTTGTAATCTTTCTTGGCTAACAGGAATAACTCAAAATTGTATCTAACTGTCTGCTATAATAAAAAATAGAATATTCTATAGGCTAATACTGCTACGACAGGAAGAGGGTTTTTCTCTATGTACTCTATTAAAGCTTAAAATTACTACAATACACATTATCTAAAATCATTATATACACAAAAAAACACACTAAAATCTCTTGGTTATAAATGCATAGGTATAAAAGTTTAAAATGTTCCGCTATCAGTTATTTAAAGTTAAAAATTAAACCTATGGGGAAGCTAATCAACGTTCCAATAACATTTGTATTTATACCAGTAAAAAAAAGCCTACAATAGCAGTTCAATTTTAATGAACTGATGAATCATTTGCTAATATATTCCACAATCTTGAAACCCTTTTGCAAAAAAACTAAAATAACACACCTAATGGACAAACCCAATGACACTACAAAGCTCTTGAGCTAGAGCTTCAAAGCACCAGAGACAAAAGAGTTGCACAATAGGAGTTCTTAAATTCAGAAATCAATAGAATGGTCAGAAACCTTCAATGTTAAAGGCTATTGCGTTATCACTGACATTTGGGCAAAAAACTAAAAAAAAAAAAAAAAAGGTAAATAAGGTGCATAACACATTCAAGTGTAATGTGGCTAACAAGATATCGAGAACCAACAAACACTTTCCCCATAATTCTCAAGACCATTGTTTCATGAGCCATCAGTGTGTGTATAAGCAACAAACAATATGCAGCTCACCATGTTGGATACATTAAAAAAAATTTTTAAGAAATTATAATAATCTGTCCATTACATCATGATTCATGCACCACCACAACAGTGTATGAGGCCAATAAAATCACAAGACACTTAAAGTAGTACTCCAGGGTTTGTTAAACCTGATTTCTATCCACTGCATCTCTAGCATACAGGCAGTTACCACAGAAAATAACTGCAGACTAAAATAAGATATGAAAACGCATTAACTCAAAATGTATTTATAAGGAAATGCCTGAGAGAAGTTGGGGCAGGGAAACAGTAATATAAATCTTTAGTTAATGAATGTTGTTGTAAATTCTTTTGTCAGGTATTTGCAAATTGGATTTTAAATCTAGGCTCTATATAATCTGTCTTTCAGGGGATGGGACCTTATTTCACAGAAGTTATGAGAAAAATTTGCTTTTACTTTACCACCCCAGTGGTGGAAAAAGGAATATATAGTGATGTAATGACTGTCTCAAAGTCTTATTTAGAATTTTGTATCATACACTACAGAGGCAGTAGATAGATATTAGTTTGAAAACAACAGAGTGGTCCTTTAAGAAAGCAAAGCATTAGGCTGGACTTGTGGTAGAAATAAAAAAGAAATAAAAATAAATCAGCAGTACATATAGACTAATCTTACACAAAATATTAGTACTTCTCTTTACAGTCTAAAATAATGTTGGTGGGGGAGAAAAAAAAAAGGAAACCAGGGTAGAAAAAGAATATCTAACTAATATTTTGGTTCAGGAATGGATGCTGGTCTCAGGAACCAGTCATGTATTAACTTAATAATTACCTCTTTAGACTCCAAAAGCTGATTGTCAAAACACACCTCTCGTGGTGAGAGAATTACAGATTTATGACCGATTAGTCTTCCACGCCGTCTCATTAAATGTGCCCTTCTAATATAAAGGTTTGGTTTCCAGTATAAGCACAATCAGTTGGTTATTACTTAAGAAATAAACTTAATTATCTATGACAGAGTGAGTGAATTGAAGACTAACAAAAAGACAACACTTATAGATTTGTTAATCCATGGGAGAGAAACATAAAAAAAAAAAGAACAGTAAGTTGCTCAAGTCCTGAAGTTGTGTACTTCTAAGTCAGTGCTGACAGAAGTTCCACAAATATGCTTTTCTTACAAACTTAATGGTATTATTTCAACAAATGTTCTACTCCATCACCCTTGGCATGATCATAATTATAATATTAATAATAAAAATAATAGTAATAACAACAACACAATCCTTAGTAAAGGAAGTAAAATCAGAACTGTCAGTGTAAAGGCAGAGAAAGAATGGACAGAAATGTTTCCTTGCAGCTGAAATAAATACCAAGATTAACAAAGACCTTGAATGTGTGAAATGTTGCTAATTAACTATGTGCACATCTGGAGGCCCCAAAGATGAATGGGGCATGTTAAACATACAGACACATGGTGTTTGAGGATATGAGACTCAACTCTGGTCAGGCTCAGGCGAAATACATGGTGCGTAGTGTGTCCTGGTGGATCTGCACAGCTTTAGCTAGAGCCTGCTGGTCTCGACCATTACTTTGCCCTGATGTATGGCTTCCTTCAGCACTGTGAAGAGACATGATGAACAAATCAATATCCCAATATACAGTATACAGCCAAAAGTTGTGGACACCATCAATAACACCCATGTGCTTGCAGAGCATCCCTTCCAGATGTTGTCCCTTCAGTGCTATATAATAACTATTATAATAAGCATTAGTGATCAACAAGTGATAAAGCCTGGGGTGCAGTCAGCATTACAGTTCTTTCCAAAGATTACTGGTAGGGTTGAGGTCAGAGCATTGCATAGGTCTCTTGAAGTCAAACCAAAACACAATCAAGGCATTTCTTGCTTTGTACACAAGGGCATTGCCATGCTGGGACATTTTTAGTTTCAGGGAAGGCATACAAATACATTCTATACAACTGTATGCATGCAACAGTTTAGAGAAGGTCCACATATGGATTTGTTGGTCTGGTGTCCACAAACTTTAGGGAATATAGGGTATAAGCAGTCAAAAGGCTACTAAACTCATGTTCATAAGCACTGCACAACACACCACACTGATCTACGAGCCGAGTAAACTAGTTTTAGGCTTATTTAGAATCTTTAATTTTGAAAACTTACATTTGAAAAAAATCCATCTATTCTGAATCTATAAGTGTTATAATCCTATTTGGATTAAAAACTATTTTAAAAACTACTAGTTTAAAAAAAAACTTATCATTCAGCCCTGAATCAAAGAATGAAAAGGTTTAGGACAAGGTTGCATACCTGTCATGTTCCTTGTCCACCAGGTGATAGCGTGCTCGGAATGCCACGAGATGGGCGTAGTAGGCAGGTGCAGGAATGGAGACAGAGCGGGTGCAGCGCACGTAGGTGTGGCACAGCTGGTATGTGAGTACCTGTAGCTCATCTGAAGTAAAGTGGTTGTCGTCCCACAACACATGATAATGGGATGGCCTGCTAGTACCCTGTGAAGTGCATCAGTTTGTAAGGGTTGATCCATGTAATAAAGATAGTTCCCCTTCTTAGAAGCAATGTTAACTGATTCAAGCACAGCA
This sequence comes from Clarias macrocephalus, assembly GCA_011419295.1. Taxonomy (NCBI): domain Eukaryota; kingdom Metazoa; phylum Chordata; class Actinopteri; order Siluriformes; family Clariidae; genus Clarias; species Clarias macrocephalus. The sequence continues at coordinate 21,980 of JAAGKR010007202.1, read as the reverse complement.
AGGTAGTGCGGACATCAGACATAAAACAAACAAATGAAAAAACCCTGACATTCCTATATTTCATTTATAAAGTAATTTAGTATGCATGGCTTAATTATTTAAGAATCATAGGCAAATGCAGGAGCAAAGTGAAACTGAACAATAAAACGAAGAACAGGGAGTACTTTTTCAAATCTAGGCAACCAGATCTGCATTTACAATAAGTATGAAAAAACATAATAGAAATTCCCTGCAGATACAAATATCCTGTGAAATTTATACCTGAATACCAGCATGGCTGCAAAGGTAAAAGTCAAATTCTGATGGATGAGTGATTTTTGTGTCAACTGTGGTGCCTGCAGGGATGTTCCCACTCTTTCCAACCTAAAATAAACAGAACCAGTAAGTTACCCAAAAGCATACCTAAAGAAATATAATCCATAAGGTATAACGTTACTGAAGTAACGAACCCTCTCATTCCTGTCCATACAGAAAAGCCTGGTATGATGTCTCTTCTGGACCACTACAAAAGTGATGCCTGGCTGGTAGTCCTTCTCTAGCTTTATACAAGCCTCACGGATTGCCAGTAATTCATGTTGCAAAACCTTGAGATAAACAATAGTTAACAAACGACTACAAAATAGAAAACTTTGAAAGAAAAAAAAAGATCAATATAGATCAACAGTGTACCTGATTGAATTGACCTTCTGAAATGCCATCTCTGTAGTAGATAATACGTGTGGGTTTGAAGCGGGTTGACTTGTAGAACTGGATCAGCAGTTCTCGCACCATTGCAGCCAAGTCCTGAATGATGTCTTGGCGATGCTGCTGTACCCGCACTGTGGCGCAGTATCGGCTTGGGTGGGCATCCATGCTACCAACCACCTAAACCAGACAAGAACATATTTAGCAAAATGATGATGATTGCTTGTATAACACCACAAACTTGGTAAACTACAAGTTTACACAAGTGCATCTGTTTAAATATAACAAAGATCTTTTATAGGGTTTCTAATGAATGTATTTTTTATGTCGGTATCTGTGGGTGTAGTGAAGTTTTCAGTGAGAAGATATTTATTTTTGAGTTAATGGATGAGTTCATGTCCATACTTTGTAATATTCAAAGGTAAAGTTGTTCCTTTAAGTTTTCCCACATTGTTTTAGTGCCATGCAACCTGTATTTTTGTTTAATTAACTTTATTACATTCAGTGTTTCCCACAGAAATTGATCAAATTTGTGGCTGTAGTTGATAGGGTGGGGGAAGGACCAATCAAGCAGAAAAGAACCAGTGCTTCCATCTCCGAAGTGTCAAGTGTGCTTGCAGAGTTTTTAGCCTAATGCATGAGTGTTTTGAGAATAATTCGCTTACAGATTTTTCAGACACTTTTCAGCAGGTTTGGCCATTTAAAAAACTAAAACAGAGTTGGCTGTGCTCTTAGGGATAGGGCTGGTATACTTGCACTTTCATAACCACACTAGCCAGTCATGGATGTCTGCGAACAAACATGGATCGTGCTTTTCTCCTGCTTCTGTGAGCCAGGATTTGACTGGCGTCACATGTCACTATGGAAGCAGTTGATAACCTTTGCTAATCCCTGGATGGATTTTATTTGTACAAAAAAAAAAAAAAAAAAACTCTGCCCTGCAACATTTTTAGATTTCTTTGAGTGAGTCCAAGAACATTGTGCAGTTTTAAAAACATTTTTTAAATAATCCATGTTTTATTATAAAATACATTTGAATTGTCATTTAAAGAAAAGTTGAAAAAAAATCACTTTCGCATGCTGTCAATTACAGTTTTTAGAAAGAAAATTAGAATTGGGTGCAAGGAGGGGCTGAGCAAATCAATGTGCTCTTCAATGAAATGCAATTTTACCTGTTCTAAACAAGAAAAAAAAAAAGTCAATATGTGGCTGTTAATGTTGATTTTGTGGCGGGCTGCCACAAATAAATTAATAGATGGGAAATGCTGAGATGGAAAAGAGAGACTGGTGCTGCCAAATCATTAACTTAAAATAAATAAATAAATGATTTAATTGTCAATATGGACAAACCGTTAAGAAGGACATGCTATTAAAGAAAAATAACTTTAGCATCACACCACCCCCTTAATGGATTGTTTTACGTACAACACACACATTGAATCTTATTTCTTATGAAAAATTTCAAAACATTTATTCAGATGTGCATATTGATAATCATTATTATGCAACATAGTATAATGTTAATAATAATGCATTTTGTAGAAAAGGCCTAACTGTATGACAACAGTGCCACCCTTTGGACACCAAGTTACTACGCTTAGAATTGCCGTAATCCAATTGGTTAAAAGCAGGACACGCCCAGACACATACCAAATCGGCTAACTTCCTAGATGGTTCTGTAGCAATCTGTGTGCTGTTCTGTTCCCAGTTTCAGTCTACTTTATCATACTGTGTGCGTAAATTCTGAAGTAAGTAACTTAATATTGCTTCATATGTTCGTTGCTTAATTTCTGTAAGGTTATTTTTAGGTTAAGGTTAAATTATTGTAAGGTTATACTACAGTGCTTGTTATTGGATGTTGTTCACTGCCGTGATGTAAATAGTAAGTATGTCACAAATACACGTGATACAGGACACTTTAGATACAACAGTCAAAAGAATATAAGGCAATGTTCAGTTTGTCTACCTAACAGTTAATCTAAAGTGGATATATTAATACATAGAAATCTGAAGTGATCTATATCTGCCTGATTCATAAATCTGACCTTATCCATACTATTTAAACATTACTGTTACTGCTCTGAAGTGCACAGTTTGTAATCTCCGTATATTCATTCTTTGATGTTATTGTTCATTGCAGAAACCACACACACCTGAATGTATGATTACAGTAAAGCTTCTTAATTGATATGGACCGTGTGATTTATTCAATATAATCTGTAGCGGGTGCCACCTAGATTGATAACTGAACCGCCACATTCATACACATTTTATTTATATAGGCACCTTACTCGCCACCAAAGTATGAATAAATGTGACTTATGGTAAAGCTAAGGAGACTCATTAATCTTTACAACATTTCCCCCCAATAAGTACATTTTTAACTTACTGCAGCAATAGAGGGTTTCTTTCCATCTCCTGCAGGAGGATGAGTCACATCTGCACCCAGGAAAATTACAGGCTGCTGGAAAACTAGGGGCCTAGAAAGCAAAGGATCAAAGCATTATTTCAGACAAAAAGCTACTCCAAACTCCATTAACACACCAGACTTAAATTCTATTGATGTAAGCTTCTTCCTTAAGACCTAAAGTGTGCTCACCTTCCCTGCGGAAGCAGAATGTTGTTGACTCCACCCAGCTTAACGTTGATCTTCAGGCAGAGGTTAGACAATGTTTGTGGAGTGGTTTTCTGGACATTCTTCACCTGGACACACTGAGTGGCCATTCCTAAAACTGTGTCTCCGACACGCTTCACCTCCGCTTTGAGAAGAGGAGAAGTCAGGTTACAAAAGATGTAGCATGCAGGACCACCGGTCATTTACATTTGTGTTAGACACACAAAAACATTTAGCATAATAGTAGAGGCTGACTTACCATAGACTGGCGTCTTCCCTGGAAGAATGACCACGATCAGCTGCAGGCCTTGGTAGGTGTATTTCAGATGTTTGAACATGGGTTCCACACTGTCGGCTCCCTGGGCGTATTTACAAAAACAGGGCTGGCCTTGAATGGGCATGCCTGCGTCACGAGAAATCTTGCGCAGCTGGTCTGTAAATGCTCTACAAAGAACACACAATAATCAACAGTAGTAAAAATATTTATAGACATTTACTGCAAGGTTAGATTTACATGACTCGGCAACATTAAGTGTTAAGGGTTTTGTTTAAGGTGGCCCCTAGACATACTGGAAAACTGAACTCTCAAACTTTTAGTAATTTGTAAATTAATTTCAGAGTCTACATTGAACGAATCTCTTCACTTGAAAGTGCAAGTTTTTAACAAAGTAACATTCAAGTTAAAAATATAAGCACAAAAAGAGACTTACTTTAATAAAAGCTCAGTGCATTGTCTCTGTGGAGCAAAACAGGCGATAGCCCACACCTTGATCTCTATCCCAGTATGGAACTGTTTGTTTCTCATATCCCATACACCTTGGATGGGGGTAGCTATTGCCTTGTTCTGATAAAAGATGTGCACCATCAATAAGCTATACACTTGTGTATTACATATCATACACAGCTGAACGATAATTTCCTCAAAATGAAGTAAAGAAATAGTTTGTACCCGTCCTCCATAGAGAATTGATGGTGCCTGGAGGACTCGGCCATTCACTTCAGTCATCTCATCTCTTACCATGACCCCAAACTCACGCACATAAGGGTCACTATTAAAGTTGGCACTTCTCATCTGTAATACATAAATTCTTTTTTTTAATAAAATTACCGTACATTTGACAGCGCTTGCATAGCAGAGAGTTAAACTGACCAATTTGCTGATTTCATCCTGGCGGTCAGGTGCCGACCGTGCTGTGGCACGAATCATAGTAGAGGTCTGATTGTCTGTGAGTTTCTTGATGCATCGCTGTCCAGCCACTATGTTACAAACCTAGGAAAAACCAAGATGAGGTCAGAAGAAAAATATATAAAATGCATTAATAAAAGGTTGTCCCAAAGATTACAATATACATTGCTAACCTCAAGAGGAAGGTAAGTATGCTTCTGCTCCTGCCCGACTTGTAAACATGGGAGATGAGGATATCGAAGAATCAGTTTGTATTTATCTTTAAAGTACTGTGCCACAGTGCATTCAATAGTTTGCCCGTTCTCCTGCTGTAAGGGAAACCTGCAGCAGAAGAGAGAGAAGTGGTTTTTGCTCAAAACAGACAAAACGGCTCAATTTACATATCTGTGCCGTGTTTTTGTACTTGCTAGCATATGTGGGGAAATGTGTCCTGACATTTACACAGGCAACATCCTTGCAAACAGGGTGAATGTGGCTGGTGTTGCTTTTAACAAAGAAGCCTGTTATTTTAATGTGGATTAATACACTGCATATTGTGTTCACTTCTCACTTCTCAAAGTAACTGAATTACTTTCTCACTGGAAACTGAACTGCTCTAGAGTGATTTTTTTATTTTATTTTATCAAACCGAGACAACCATGATCATACAGCAGGAAAACCTGTTCTGTACGTTTGATCGTTGTAGTCACCAGCCTAAATAAGGGGAAAAAAATTTACATAATTCATCCTGACTAAATTCTGCTTATGTTTAGAACACCCTCACACAACTTAATTTAGTTATACAAATCTGCTTTATGTGTACATTTGCAGAACCTAATTAACCTGTTGGATTCATTACAATTACTATATCTGGTGCAGGTTAACTCAAGTTGTGATATGAAATGCAGGCCTCAGATTTAAAAATTACTCATTTCAAATCTGTTTCTACATGCTGAATGGCTAAGTAGTCCCAACAAAGTACGGTATGCACCAAAAGATACAGTACTGAAACTTGCACATCTCGAATGGGCATACGTATTTGGTGTGTGTTCAACTGTGAATATCCGCCAAGAACTGTGCCAACTCACAGATGACAACAAGGTAATATTGTTCATCTTTTCATTTCATTTCTGTATATTTTGGCTCATACTGTATTTGCTTCCTTCAAACTAAATGCGTCACAACAGGACCAGAACATGTGAAGATTTTTAACATGCATTAGGAGTGGGTTTCTCTCTCACTTTCAAAAAATTAACTAATCACCAAAATTAAAGCTTTAAAATGAATTAGGAGGCCATATGGTAAGAACCCTTACGTCTGGTGGCTGGCTGGTCTTCTGGTTACATTACAAACTCTGTATTTCCTCTTCATTTGTCCGCAGTGAGTGATCTCTACCTTCAGACCTGAAGAAGGACACAAAGCAGAATAAGATAAAAGTGTGGAGCTATGTAAACACACACAAAAAAAAAAAAAACAGACTTACAAGATGTACTTACCCTTTATCTCCTTAGTGAACTTGACTCTCTGGGAATCTGTTAAAGGCTTCTGTTGTTCATCGATGCTTTTAAAATCCAGAACCTCACACATAAACTCAATCACTGGCTGAGCTTTGTAGAATGCCGTAGCCGATACTAAAAAAAAAAGATGGCAAACAAATTTGACATTTATATGCCTGCTTCAAAAAAAAAAAAAGACAAACGTATTAAAACATGCTGACTGGCATTACCATCAATGTTTAGCATCATTTTCCAAAGAGATGGACGAACAGACTGATGGAAGCCAAACCAGACTTCCCTTCCTCCACCAAGAGGGTTGGAACAGCCTTCAGAAGGTGTAAAGAATGAACGGCCAACAGGTGTGTACCTGGGGTGAAGACAAAGTTTGTTTACATTCATTCATTGGCAACATTGCAGTTAGTTACTGTGTTTAAATTTACTTAAGTAACCCAATGAGGAAAAATGTCTACCCGACTTTTCTATTACTTTTCCTACTGCAAACAAAATAGGTTTTTAATCCCAGGTTTTACGTATTTGTCAGTTGGTGTCCACACTTAGTGACTCAAATCTATAACTTTACTCCTAAAGGATTTCTTTTGCACACAAAGTTGTCCTCTTTGAATCTGTCTTTATTTAAGTCATAGATGAAGATGAACTCATTCTCTATAAGCTTGACTATGTGTATGCGTGAAGAAAAATGCAAGATACCAGATTAGTTGCATACATGTGGTGATAAATTACTGGGTGAAAACCAGATTATTTATTGTTTTTATTTAAAAAAAATAATAAAATAAAATAAAAAGGTATCTCACAATCTGATGTACACATAATATGCTGTTTAAAAAGCCACAACTGGTAACTTCTACAACAAGTTAATATGATTATTATTGCCTGTATAAATGTATTTATAGTAAAATCATCTCAGGTTATTATTTAAAAAAATATAGATATTTCCAGCAGTTCCTCAACAAAGACAGCTATAAATATTTATGCTACAAATATATTATATTTATAATATAATAGTTGGTTGCAAACAGTGTCCTCTTGTGGTGATCATTAAAAGAACACACGTGAAGGTAAGGCAAAACTGCTCATTAAAAACATGCTAGTAAACTGTCCAATTAAGCAATGCATCAACCAATAACAAATATATGGGGAAATGGTATAAAAGCAATCAAGCAAAAAAGGAAAGCAAAACTGATTTAATCAGAAATATGATTTAAACACTCAGTGAGAAATGGCTGGACTGTTAAACCAAAACATGTGCTTTAAATGTCCGATTTGATTCTTGAAAGATAAAAATACATCAACTGACCTCATGGAGGGCAAATGTCTCATGACCACATCTAGAGCCTGAATAGTCTCAAAAGGGATGCTTGGCAGCCGTCCAGACAGTGCTTCATGAAGAGCTTGTAGACTAACACAAGAAACCCACTTTATGGCTACTTTAAAGCTTCTGTCTTTCCCTTCTCCAGGGATTGTCACCTCCAGCTCCACCTACAAAAAAACCCCCAAAAAACATTACAGGCTCATTTGGTTTCACTTAGATGGCTATAACAATTCTTACTAAAGTAAAAAAAAAAAAAAAAAAAAAAAAAGACAAATTGTGATATAGTAATCAAACTTAAATCTATAGAGATTAGAACACGAGTATCTGTACAAGCACCACTCACCTTGTCTCTCCCTATGGGTAAGGGCATAGCCGTGTACAAGTTCTTCCTCCCATCATACACAGGCTTTCGGTCACCAAAGATCTGTGTTTTAAAGTGCTGGACCATGTGCTCAACAATTTCACTGGAAAAGAAAAAGGTGTTTAGAAAATAATAAACTCATTGCTATTATCCAACTCTGAGGTCTAATCGAAGAACTTAGAGTTACCGGTTGACCCGGCGTGGGCACTTCTCGGGTTTGATGTCAATGTCGTAATGGTACACCTCCAGTTTGGGGATCTCCATCTCAAAGAAGTTGGCCTGCAGTTTGATTGTCCTACCCATGGTGCCAAAGTCTGGCCTCTGGGGTGGTTTGAACACATATTCTTGTGGTGGTGGTGGTGGTGGCGGTGGAGGAGGAGGAGGAGGAGACAGAGGAGCTGTAGTGGTGATCAGATAAGATTCATGAGCTGTAATCGCAATCATCGACATATTAGAATGTTTAAGAACCAGCTTTATTGGCACATTGTTAAGCAACGAATAATCCTTAAATTGTTTGCCCTTTACCCATAAGCAGACAGTGTTTATTTATAAGAAAGAAAAAAAAATACAAAATGTTGAAATGCCACAGTGGAAAATTTCAGGCGGTGATGGGGTAAAACATGTCAATATTAATATCAAGCTAGACTTTCCTTAGTAATGCATAGATTGAATTAAATTAAAGGAGGCAAGTAGTAGGGGTGTACAAAAAATACCCCTACTCTAATTCTATGTACCCAAGAACACAAAGTAATAAAGATTAGTGCAAATATTACAAAGCATGATTTTTTTTCTTTTTTAAAACACTGAGTAATAGATAAGTCAACTTAAGCTATTCTGAGATCCTACTCTGTTTACTGAATGATGATAAGCATGTGTCTGCACAACATCAAAAATAAAGTAACGGCTATTAAATGACCATTATACTAGACATAGTACAACAATTAGCTTTAGATTAATCCATAAGCAGATATATTTGTTTAGCAAATCTAAAACACTGATGCATCATTCAGTTGAGTTTGCTGACTAGCAAGTTGGTAACAAAAACCGAGCACTGGGGCATCTAGTTTCCCACTTTGTCTTTCAAACAAGCTGAAGTAGAAACAATGTGATGTCTTGCAGCATTATACTTGTTCATCTAACTTTTCAAATTTGAACAAATTGTATAGCTCTGATATTTATGTGGCTTTACACACAAACAAATATAAGCACAAATATAAACACACCCACATACAGGCCACATACCTCTTTGAAAAAAACAAGAATATCATGAACATTATCTTCATTTGGAATTTAGATGAAAAAGTGAAACTCATTCTAGATTTATTTACATGTAAAATTAAATATTTCAGACCTTTTTTGCTTTCTTTTAAATTATTACGGCTTTCAGCTGATGAAAATCTAAAATCCAGTATTTAAAAATATTATAATATTTAATTCTGAGTTTGAGAAATTTACTATTCATACAGTACAAATACAGTGTATCTTTTGGTCTAGTTCAGCACAACCATAGGGAAGACTGCTGGCTTGACAGGTGTCCAGAAGACAATCATCAACACGCTTCACAAGGAGAGTAAGCCAGAGAACATCACCGGCGAAGTGCTGTATTGAAGCATATTCATGGAAAACTGGCTGAAAAGGAAAAGGATGGACAAGCAACATGGATGACCACAGGCTAGAATTTTCAGCTGATTCAAGACCTTGGGAGAGCTTCACAAGGACTGCGGCTGGAATGAGTGAGGCTGGAGTCAGTGCATCTAGAGCCACCATGCATAGAAGTCAGGAAAAGGGCTACAGATGTTGTCAAGTATCAAGCCACTCCTGATCTGGGACCTCATTGGTAATCCAATGTTACAGCCCTCATCCTTTCAGTATTACAAAGGACTCATCACACCAACAGATAAACAGCATGGCATTTAAAAGTCCTATCTTAAGAAATTTAATGACCCCAAAATCGGTAATCTGCAACTTCCAAACTTTCTAACGGGTCATCAACCATCTGATGTTGCAATTTATTAACTGCAGTGGATCGACCCAAACACTCAAAATTTACTTAGCAGAAGAAAAGAAAAACACTTGTCCATAGCTTTTCCTTCAAATATGATAAGATCCTCAACTTGTATTTAAGGCACTTAAGTGGGACTTGTGCAGGAAGCCCTTACTAATGTAAAAATCAATTTACTGGCCCTAAAAACTAGGGATGGGACTCACCAATCACTTCCCAATACATTATCATCATGATTCTTCGGGGTGCCGATTTGATTAAAACTGCAATTCTAAGTATCGCAATTTTAAAAACATTTCAATTTATTATTACATTTTCAAAATATTTTTTATTACAATCATAAACCTTTGTAAAAAAAATGTAATAAGTAATTACCCATATCCCGTTCCTTATAACAGTATGTTGTTACAATACAAACTGTTAAACACAAGAGTTTAACACTTAACCAAGCAGCACATATCTCTATCATTCACCATAATTATTATTTCTAAACACACTTCGCAAATAATTCAGTCCTACCACACGGGATGAAAATATGTAAATGTATATGTAAATATGTAGTTTACGTGTAGGATTATAAAGAAACTGTGGCGTTTTACCTCCTCAAATGCCTCCAAAGTATCAAAACTCAATTCTGTAAATTGTTCGGCCAAACACAGGTCATCGACAACCAAACTGAAAACCAGCCAGTTCTGGTCAATCAACTGGTTCATCTCTATTATAAACATAATAGTTTTTTTTATGTATTTTGGAGTCAGTGTGGCGATAAATGAATCACCACCACCACCAAAAAAAAAAAAAAAAAAAAAAAAATTGCGATTCATACCTTTACTAAAAACAGACCAGCCATAAAACTAAGGGTGGGTATTGTTTGTTTTTTTACAATACCGGTGCCAAATCGATACATTTAAAGTGGTAGGGGTGATTATAAAAATAAGTGGATAACATTAAAAAACAGCTTTTAATAATAATAAAAAAGGAATATTTAAAATAAACAATATATTCAAAGTATACATAAATACAAGTAAATACAAAACATGACAAATTTACATACTACCTAACCCAACTACAATCATTTAACAGCAATAACAACAAAGTAGTTGGTATTCTTGGTATACTACAAACCAGCTTCAACTTTTAGCACTTTTTTTTTGCAGAAATATGAACACCTATTGCTTTATCTGGCAAAATACGACACCTCTCCTGACATTGCTAGTGTTGGTCTGACTGGGGCCGGGGGTCTCCACACTGCACAATCTGTTAAACACGGTGCATCCCTCAGCTTTTACATCAGCCAATGTGTCCTCAAATGTTTCATTAGGTTTGGCGTGTTTCCCCCTTTAAACGCAATTGTTGAAAGATACTTGTTGCATGTCACAGTGTCTGAAGCCTTTGTTGTGAAATACAGTCACAGTTTAAAATATGTTTAGCTATAGGCATTCTAATTTAAGCATGTTTAGCTTAGCGAGATAACGCTACCTGCTTCGGTCAGGCCAAGTGTAATTACTGCATTCACGTGCATGGGCTCATTTCCCTAGTTGTGTTTTTGAGTCGGAACGTGAAAACCAAATGAACACTCATGTTAGCACAAAGATTAGTTGAATTTTTATTATTAGAGCTTTCCGAATCGTATTCACGTACATTTTCTCATTTGGGAAATTATTTTTTTTATGTGCAGTGAGGGTGATGCTTATGTCCGTTTCTGAGAACCAGAAGACAAATATTTCAATCAATTGCTCAGGTGTGGCACCAAAATGAGGCAAAGAAATCTGCATTCTGATTTGGTTCTCGTACATACGGGGTTATATAGAAACTGATACTATATTGGCAGCAGGTTTTGTTAGTCCACTTTACATAAAACATAGGTCAAGTACTATGTTTACTCTGTATAGACAAATACATAAGACACTAATCAGTTTTGTGTGTAATACAGACAGACAAAAAGTCTAACTAAACATATACTGTACAGACTTACACTAAACGTCTATATACACCATGTGCTATTACAGAAAAATAATTAATGACAAGTGTGTGATACATCTTCTTGGAAATTTATTTTCTTGTAAAAGACTGTCCCAAAGTGAGATGAAGATCCCCCCCCCCAAACACATTAAAGAACAGAATCTCACATTTTATAATAGTTTAAAAGTTAGATTTAATGGCCCACCAAAGAAGTTAGTTACTGTTATCATTTACATTATTACCTTTTTATGTTAAAAAGGAACAAAGAAAGTTTCAAAATTAATATTTCTTCCCCTTGATAAGTAATGCATTCAATCCATCTGTTTAATTGGTCTCAGACTATGGGATATAATTTCCATACTAAAACCCATAATATGAGAAATATTGGTCAAACAATTCTAAGCAATTAATTAAAATAGAACAATTCAACAGTAACCTTACACAAAGCTGTAACAACAGCCTCAAAGAAAAAAAAAAAAAAGCAGCCACACCAAAACATACATGATTAATTATCCAGAGATAGAGAGAGACACACACACAAATGTAGTGCTAACTGTACCATGAAACACAAAATGGACTAGACGGTCAACAGGCGATAGAAAAAAAGCTGACAAGGGGGCGGTCTCAAACCAGCTTATCAGACCCAGAAACACATCATGTTTGGAAGATACTCGCATGTGTCAAACTGGATCTTAACTTGATCAGGACTGCAGACTCTCTCAACTCCTTATCTACAGACCACAGAACAGCACAAATGTCTAGCAATCTGCCCCACCTAGACCACATCCAACATGTTCACACCTAAAAATTCAGAAGAACACCCAAAACTTGCAAAAAGATATGATGGTTAAGAATGTGGTTATGGTTTATTACACCTTTATGTAGATGGAATCCAATGTTACTGTCCCCATTCTTTCAATTTTTATACAAGACGCAAGTTATTTAAAGTCCAATCCAAGCTTAAGAAATATAATGATCTCAAAATCTGTAATCTGTGACTTCTAAACCAAGGTCATCAACCAACTAGTGGTCCTATTTATTTACTTCAGTGAATCTAACCAAATATCCAAAAATACCTAAGCAAAAAAAAAAAAAAAAAAAAAAAACATTTGGTCATAGTTTTCTTCAAAACATTAAATCAGTCTGTAGTTGATCCTGCATTACAGTTTATTCACCAAAAGGCATTGTATTGAGAAATAAATGAGCTTTCAGAGACTTTTACAAATTATTTATTTTATTTACCCTCCCTGGTCTGATTATTAAAATAACACCATGGGTTTAAAAATTATCAAAATTTATCATTTCTGAAATCCGTGCAGCAGATTGAACAGGAAAGTGCGCACTTATTCACTTCACATCTCATCCATTTAGAGTAGATGGTGCTGATCAGAAGTGGAAATGTGAATAACGAAATAAAAATATAACCACTTTATATTTGTATACTGTGTGAGATGTCTTAGAGTAATAAATATTGCTGAAGTATTAGTTCTGATCTATGCTCTCTTAAGACTGAGATTCTAGACTATGGAAAACTCACAGAAGACCTTTCAATAGTAGATTAAGATCCTAAACTTGTATTTAAGGCACTTAAGTGAGACTTGTGCAGGAAGCTGAAGGAGTTATTTAACACCAACAGTTTGTTTAAAGCCTTTCTCGCCTCATAAATCTCACCCCGTCCTTTAGTACCTTGAGCACCACTGGTCTGTTAATTTACGAGATATAAAACATGGGTATGTTATAAATTACCTTTAAATGAGGACAGTTAGCATTGGGTTATTAAGATAATTTCAGCAGGCAATTACAGCAAGTGAGGGGCAGGTTGGTGTGGGAGCTAAACTCAGTAATGGAAAGAAAATAGCCTAGCAGCAATAGATAGCTAGATACCGAGGTAGCTTTCATTTAATTTTTTAACTACGTAACTTTTTTATTTCTATACCTTTACTGAATAATAAAAAAACTCAGCTAGCAAGCAACTCTGGGAAGTTTGCGAGCTAGCTGCTTAGCAGCATCCAGTTGAAAGACTCCTTTAGCTTGCTAACAATAACATAGCATGCCTCACAAACGTTCGGATTTAAAAAACACAAAAATGAGCTCGCCGTTTATTAACTTTACTCGCTTCTAATTTAATGTTCATCAACTTAACATCTTTGCAAGCCCAGTGTGTGTGAACACTTCGTGAATACAGACTCCACAGTTAGCATAACAATTCCAAACTAGCTAGCAGTTAGCCATTAAGCTCGTTCTGTAGCGGTTACTCACCACTCGGTGCTCCGCTCGAATACATTGCAGCTGTTTTAGGAGCAGACCTCAGCAAGCGCGCAGATTATTTTCGCTTTTCAGATGTCGCGAGGTGCATCCGCGAGCACAAAAGTAAACCTATCGGCTACGAAGCCGTTTTTCCAAAAGGAAAACAACCTTTCACACTGGAGTTCAACTACGAGACCGCGAGAGAAATCCCCACTCCCATCCCCCGTCACAACACGACATGCTGTGTTCTCGTCAAATCCGGAGCCAGCCATTTCCTACCCGTATTCGGATATACCCCGCCTCTACTATTCAAACATGTCGGCAGTCCCTTAACGTCAACAACGGCGCCATATTGGTAAGGTCAACATTGTGAATGGAGTTAATTGACTTGAAACTTATGTACACCGATCAGCCATGACATTGTGACCACCTGCCTAATCTTCCCACCATAACAGTGATGCATTGTGTTCTGACTCTATTCTACTATTTTGATCTAACCAGCATTAACCCTTTCCTCAGTTTGATCTACACTAGCGCTTCTATTGGATCGGACTACAGGGACACTCACTCCCCATGTGCATCAGTGAGCCTTGGCCACCCATTGCCACTTCACAGATTTTTATTCCTTGGATAACTTTTGGTAAGTCCTGGCCACTGCAGTCCAGGAACATCCGACAGGCACTGCAGTTTTAGAGTCGCTCTGACCCAGTTCTCTAGCCATCACAATTTGGCCCTTGTCACTCAAATCTTTATGCTTTCCCATTTTTCCAACACATCAACTTCAGGAAAACTTCTGTGTAGTCCAATAGTAAGATGTCAGAACACATAGGTTATTACTGTTTTGGGGACCTACTCAATATTAGGTGGGTTGTCATAATGATATAACTGATCAGTGTGCTCAACTAACAATCAATCACTTAATCACTGAATGTCTATACCACTTTGTCCTGTATACAAAGAGACCCTATCCCAGGAGACTTATGGCATGATGCAGGGCACACCCTGGATGGGTGCCAATACATCACATACTGTTGGCTAATTTTAAATGCCAATTAGCCTAATCTGCATGTTTAGGAGGAAACCAGTTCATCCAGAGGAAACCCACCAAGCATGGGGAGAACATGTAAAGGCCACAGTGCTAACCACTAAGCCACTGTGCCACCTGTCAACTAAGTTTTCTTTTTAAAAAATGTTTCAGTTTAATTTATTGCTGTGACCTTAAGGGAAAAAATTGTACCCATTGGAAGCTAAATGTAGTATGTAGCATTCATATCATCAACTAACGCTTCCTTTAAAATGTTTCAACAAATGTGAATCTGAAATATTAACATTAATGCAGCTATTTTGGGACTATAAGAAAGTGTAACCTTTTTTGCACTTCATCTTCAACTATATATTTGTTAATTGTAAATCTTCACTAGATCTTCTTTCCTGTTCACACTGTTTATTAAATTTCTTCACTTATCTGCCAAAGAAATTAATACACATCTCAATCTTTTGAAATCTGAAGATGAGTTTGGCACAAGGGGCTAATCTTCTCCCTTTGGAAAAACTTACAGTTGACTTACAGAACAAATCTGAATTATTCTGGCAGATTTGGAGACCAGTGTGGTCTGCTTGGGATGCATGTGGTGACTGGGGACAGTTCCACTTTACCTTGAAGGTGGTCCTGGCCTTAGCTTATGCAGACAGCTGTTCACTGGACTTGTGACAGCAGTCGCTCAGTAGTTCAGAACTGGAATTTCCTACATTCTATCTGAGCCTCTACTGGACTCCGTATTAATTTAAAGACATCAAATGTTCTATTGAACTTCCAGCTGCCTAACACATCGTATGACTGTGCAACAATTCCTACTATCCGTTATCACCCAAATGAGGATGGTTTCCCTGATAAGTCTAGTTCCTCTCAAGGTTTCTTCTCAGGGAGTTTTTCCTTGCCATTGTCGCCCTCTGCTTGCTCATCCGGGACAATCTGATCATTTTGATTCATACTTATTTTCCACATTTCATACTCATTTTCATATTTTCCTTTAATTCTGTAAAGCTACTCTGCGACAATGATTTTTGTTAAAAGCGCTGTACAAATAAATTTTAATTGAATTGAATTGAATATAGTCCCCTTTGTGCAATTTACTTGAACAATCAAGCCCCTAGTCCTGACTTTCTTTTTTTTCCATTTTTTCTTTTCTCTCCCATGTTTTTCTTTCGCTGGACTGTCTTGCACTTTGACCTTTCCATGAGGCCAATATTTTGTTTAATGTGTTTAAATGCTGTGGGTGTCAGATCTGTTGTTTTGGTATTGATAAAAATCAATAAAAATAAAATAAAATCAGAACCTTTAACAAGGTTCTGATAATTCTGCCTGCATGCTTTTTCATCGCATATGTTACCAAATAAATGTGTAACATTTTCCTGACTTTCTTTTTTTCCATTTTTTCTTTTCTCTCCCATGTTTTTCTTTCACTGGACTGTCTTGCACTTTGGCCTTTCCAAAGTGCAAGTTTTTATAATATTAGTAAAACTCGCCTAAGTTTAGTCTTTTCGTTGACTTTAATGTACAATCTATGAACAAAACATAGCTAGTTCATATGGTTTATATTTAACAGGTTTATGATGTCAGGAGCAATTCAGCTGAACATAAACTGAGTGAATCAGCATTCAATCAGCACTCCCCTAGCCCGTAAAAACAGATTTACGGTTTAATTTCCTATATTTGTGGTAATATATTTGAAAATAACGGCTGCACTTTATAATAAGACAGTCTCAGTGCAGGAGGCTGACTAAAGCGAGCCAATGCAAAAGCAGTGAGGCTATAGCTTATTGTGCAGGAGGAGGGATTAGTCGTTATACGGGTGGGGAAATTGACTCGTTTGAACTCATGTGACGTCAAACATCCTAATCCTTACTAAAAATTAAAGCTATAACTTAACACTCTTAATACTGTCATTGGGTTGGGTTTACCAACACGGCTCTTATCTGATCAGTGTTGGTAAACCCACCAGAATAATGACATACCCTAAACAGATTAATTAAGAGTACTCAGACTTAAATGGTTTACTCACGATCCATTAAAGAAGCTTAGTATAAACACACAGAGGAATATTTTCCCCATAAAGCTGCTAACAATAATAGCATAATAACAGTTAATAATAATAATAATAATAATAATAATAATAATAATAATAATAATAATAATAATAATACCAGTTGCCAATATAATAAAGTGATGGACTCCAAAAAATTTTTCAACCTAAGATTTTCATTTTTCTTTTCATTACTTTAATAAGAAAATATATACTTCCAATTTATTGGAAATGTATTTTTGTTAATTTTTGTAAAGCACATGTGAACAGGTAGGTCTACAGGAATTGGACCTTTAATTTAGACGTATTAATATTTAAGTGATATTTTACGGAAAAATATTTTTTTTATGTATGATATGATTTTGTTTTTATCGGACAGTCGTGCCTGACATATGCATTTTAATTTCTTATGCGTCAACTTAGAGCTATTTTCCCCCCCACCACAAGGTGGAACTATTTTACTGTTAGTTTGCATTTGGTCCAGGCAACTCTTGCACCCTATATGAGGTCTATTAGAAAAAGGATTTGCTAGCTTATTTTACATGAACAGTAGCCTGTTTGTAGTTAGGATACTTTTATTTTATTTATTGATTTATTTTTAAAAGTGTCTTGTTTTTATTAAAATTAATAAACACAATATCGATCCTGGTAAAGCGTAAATAACGTGCACTTGGCTGATATAGCCAAAGACAACGTGGCGCCTTTAAGAATATTGCTATTAAAAAAAGAACAAATCTATTAATAATAATAATATATAATATAATATATACACTTCGATAACTTTATATATATATATATATATATATATATATATATATATATATATATATATATATATATATATACACGTTTCGACATTGATATATATTTTTTTTATCTATTGAATTCTTTATTTATAAACACTATGCAGTTTAAACCTTTCAAAATGGTTTATTTTCAGGATTACAGAGTTGTGGCTGTTGTGTGTGCGTTTTGGCCAATGGAGCTGGATCGTGGATCCTCCCTGCAGTGCGTAACAGCGCAGCTGAGGATTTAACCAAGTCTTTGCTCCGGGGTTTACAGCAGTCAGTCTTCAAGAGAGCGCCGACGCCTGCACTTACGCACACTCACACAATCAAACGCACGCACGCACGCACGCACACACACTCACACACACACCGAGACACACACCCACGATGGCAGTGTAAACTTCAGGTCCGTAGAGAGTGAGGATACGACGCTATGACTGGAGTATTCGACAGAAGGATTCCTAGTTTCAAACCTGAAGATTTCCAGAACGCCTTTCAGCTTTCCGCCATGCATCACCCGTCTCAGGAATCTCCCACTCTTCCCGAGTCTACAGCCACGGATTCAGGCTACTACAGCCCCGCCGGAGGGGTTCACCATGGCTACTGTTCACCCAACTCCAGCTCGTATGGGAAACCTCTGAATAGTTATCCGTACCAGTACCACGGAGCCAATGGACCTGCTGCTGGAAACTATTCCAAATCTTACCCTGACTATGGCTCGTACCCGAGTTCTGCCTACCATCACCAATATGCAGGAACCTACAGAGTGCAATCACAGCCGAGCCCACAAGGTAACACTCAGCCTATTATATGCACATCACATATATATTTATATTATTTGTTTTGTATTTATAATAATATAATTTTGTTCAACAATTTCAGCATTTTTTTTTTTTACAATTCAATTGAGTCCAATACGGTTATTAAAGCAAGCCTTTGACCGACTTTGGGAGAATATCCGATTTTCAGTCAGCATATAGAAAAATTCGTTCGCGCAAATGTAGCCCAAAATGCAGAAAACAGTATATCACGTTAGTGCCATTATATCAAGCTCTAACTCGTTATATTATTTCTGCTTTTCCTGAACGGAAAACATCAAATGTCTCTTTACCATGCTGAAATGTTTCCTTCCTTCCTGACTGCTTATTATTCATGTCTGTTTTTCTTTCTTTCGGATTTGTTTTAGAGAAAGAGACTGTCGAGCCAGAAATAAGAATGGTGAATGGAAAACCGAAGAAAGTCCGCAAACCGCGCACAATTTACTCCAGTTTCCAGCTGGCGGCTTTGCAGAGACGCTTTCAGAACACGCAGTACCTGGCGCTGCCGGAGAGAGCCGAGCTCGCCGCGTCCCTGGGGCTCACACAGACACAGGTCTGCTCACTAGATCGTAAAGTCACAATATTCATTATTTCACTACAATATGTGAAACAATTAGCAGACAATTCATTAAAATCTAAAACTAGATTTGTAAATATTGCTATCAGTAAATATGGATATAATGTTTCTGATATTATTATTATTATTATTATTATTATTATTATTATTATTATTATTATTACTACAGTTTTCTGTTGAACTTATTTTTGTTTCGCTTTGGTATTTCCTTCGTCCGCAGGTGAAAATTTGGTTTCAAAACAAAAGGTCTAAACTGAAGAAGATTATGAAGAACGGAGATCTGCCTCCCCCGGAGCACAGTCCGAGTTCCAGCGACCCGATGGCGTGTAACTCCCCTCAGTCTCCGGTTGTGT
>JAAGKR010007201.1:0-38201 GCA_011419295.1 Clarias macrocephalus | reverse complement strand
TGATGCAGATTTATAGATGAATGTGGGTCTTGTGATGTAAATAAAATGCAAAAAAAAATTCATAGCCATATTCTATGTTCTTCCAGCAATAGCCCAATTAAATAGTTTACTTGATGTTGTTGTTAATGTATATACACTCTCTCCGGCCACTTCATTCAACTGCTTAAAGACCAGAGAATTTATAGCTTTTTTTGTTACTTTGTGTGTGATCTATACTGTATATATACACTCATGTTCAAAGTTGGTACCCCTTTTTCAATTCTGTGTATTGTTATTAATAACTTGATCTAATCATTTTGAGTATGACTTTATCAGTCTATCACATCATAGTGGAGGAATTTTGCCCTATTCTTCTTTACAGCATTGCTTCAGTTCAATGAGGCTTTTGGGAATTTACTTATGCACAGCTTTTTTTAAGGTCCTGCCACAACATTTTAAAAATTAGGCCATTCCAAAACATTGATTCCTTAATTTTTCAGCCATTTTGATGTAGACATACTGGTGTGCTTCTGATCATGGTTCTTGATTTTGATCAAGCTTTAGCTGTCAGATAGAAGGTCTCACATTTGCCTCTTCAATACTCTGGTATACTGAGGAGTTCATGGTCAACGCAATGACTGCAACGTGCCCAGGTCCTGTGGCTGCAAAACAAGCTCAAATCATTACCCCATCCATTGCCTTATACAGTGGGTATAAGGTGTTTCTGCTGAAACGCTTCAGGCCAAACAACTCCACTTTGGTCTTAGGACATTGTTCCAGAAGTCTTGTGCTTTGTTCAGGAGCAGTTTTGCATATCTAAGCCATGCTTCCATTTTCTATTTCATACAGAAGAGGCTTTCTCCTGGTACCCTTCCAAACAAGCTGTTCTTGTTCAGTATTCTTATAATTTTGCTGTCGTCGACATTTATACTTTAACATGTATTATGCTCAGTGAATCCTCTCTTCTTTGAGCATTGCACAGTCTGACCTTGGGGATAATGTGCTGGGATGGCTGCTCCTGGGAAGACTGCCAACTGTCTGTGCATCATTTACCTCACTATAAAATATTGGACTCCATGTGCAGAAACAATTGCTTGTCTATTGTTTAAACACGCACTTTAAATGCTTTGTTGAAGTCACACTAGCAAACTGCCAAAACTTCTGCTTTTAAAGAGATCTGCACACCTGCTGGTGATCAATTAATCAAGGGCTGATGATTAGACCTGGCTGCAACTCACCTTCTTATGTTATTTGTCTAAGGTTGTATTTGCCTAATACAAAGAGCCATTATCTTCAGATGATTTTTATTATGTGTTTATACCAACAAAAAAAAAAAAAAACTAGTAATAATAGCCTTTGGTGAGGTCAGTATGCGACATCATTTGCATATTCTGGTATAAGAGATAACATTTGTGTTTTAAAAGTAATGATAACTTTGGTTCTACAGTACTACCTATCCAAAAACTCAAATGTACAGCTTGATGTCAGAGGACTCTCCTGTCAACCCACACCAGCAAGACCTCTGCCACTCCGGCCACTCCTATTTCTGCTGTGACAATCAGATGGTTGGGTCAGAATTTGGTTTAAACAACATGAAAGCATGGATACATCCTACCTTAAATCAGCAAGTCATACTGGTGGTTGTCAATTTGGGCACCTTAGTACCAATCGAGCATTGTTTAAATTGCACAGCCTACTTGTTGCTGATCCTGTTAATCCATTTTTGACCACAGGATAATGTGCCATATCACAAAGCTAAAATCATCTTAAGCTGGTTTCTTGAACATGACAATAATTCACTGTACTCAAAAGGCCTCCACATTCACCATATCTCGATCCGATACAACACGCATCTTGTATATGCAGCTGACAAATGTATAGCAATTGTGTGATGCTATTATGTCAATATGGACCAAAATCTTTAAGAAATGTTTTCAGCACCTTGACGACATTCTACCATGAATAATTAAAGCAAAAGGGAGTCCAACCCAGTACTCACAAAATCCCCTACTGAAGTGGCCAGTGAGTGTATTCATTTACACACATCTTTCTTAGATTAACTCTTAACAAGGGTGTTGGTTAAAACATATGCAGGTTCTGGTGGGTTTTCTGGAACAAGATTTGACAGTAGTAATGTACTGAGTAGCTTTTTTGTTTGACCTCCGCTGGCATCCAAGGTTTGTATGCTTTATTTATTTTTTTGTATGCTAACTGAGCATATATTGACCATACAGTAGCTTAGTTTAACACTTGTTAAGAGTGTTAACTCTTTATGCATGTTTTAGATGTAAACTAAAACTAACCAAGTCAAAATATGAGGCCATGCACATATCCATTAGGGAAACAACATTGTTGAAAGGGTAAAAAGCACCGATGCTACAATGTCACTTCCGTCATTCCGTGCAGACGTTGTTCTGACTGAGACACACAACCATATTTTAGCGGTTTTCCAGTGTGGCTACAGTATAATGACACTTTTAAATTACGTTGGTCTGGTGATGTTGTTCTGACTTACACCTACAACCACATGCCAATGATCATCTACTAAAGAAGAGCAGCGTGCAGTGATTCGTGATTTGTGCGAAGTGTGTACCGAAACAACTCACAGAAGAACATGAACAGAAGCTTTTGGATGTCTTCAAAACCGATACTCCAAGGAAGGTGAAAGCTGTTGAAGAGCTGAAACCTAAACTTTGGATTAAACGCAGATGACTGCTGTCCAAGGTTGTTGTAATCTTGCATGACGATGCACATCTGCACACTTCTGGCCACACTGCTGACACACTGCAAAAACATTTTGAGGTGTTAAAGCATCCTCCTTATAGTCCTGTTCACCTGTTTGGCCCCCTGAAAGCAGCCCTATGAGGACAAAGAAGTGAAGACAGCAGTCCATTTGTGGCTTGCAGCTCCGCCTA
Organism: Clarias macrocephalus; assembly: GCA_011419295.1. Taxonomy (NCBI): domain Eukaryota; kingdom Metazoa; phylum Chordata; class Actinopteri; order Siluriformes; family Clariidae; genus Clarias; species Clarias macrocephalus. The sequence continues at coordinate 35,307 of JAAGKR010007201.1, read as the reverse complement.
AAACTTTTTAATGAAGATTGCTTGCGATGAAAGAAACAATGACACTTAAGGTCCCTTTTTAGAAGAAGAGTGGCAGGTTCTCCAGGATGGAAAAAACATACAGCTATTGTAATAAAAAAAAAATTAGTTCCTAAGATTAATAATTAATCTTTAAAACTTTTTCAATAATTAAATTGTGGTTTAGTGCTGCTCTTTGTAGATTGCTCATAGAAAAATTCTATCATAGTAAATTTCTTGTAGAAAACATTTGGTTCCATTACTTTTGAAAGTATGGCGGCATGTTGGCTTAGTGGTTAGCACTGTAGCCTTGCACCTCCAGGGTCTGGGTTTGATTACTGCCTCGGATCTGTGTTCATGGAGTTTACAAGTTCTCCCTTTGCTTGGTGGGTTTTCTTCCGGGTACTCCACAGTTTAGTCCCACAGTCCAAAGGCATGCACAATGGGCTAATTGGCATTCCCAAACTGCTCATAATGTGTGTGTATTTGTGCACCCTGCGATGGATTGGCACCCCGTCTAGCGTGTATACTCAACCTCGTTCCCCAAGTCTTCTGGGATGTGCTTCACACCCCCGCGACCCTGAATACGGGATAAAGCAGTATAGACAATGAGACTTTTTAGAGCATCTTAGCTTTACATCATTTATTTAAATGTGCCTTAGACTTTTGTAGAGTATTGCATATGATATAAGAAGAAAAAAGGTAAAAAGTTGTATGATAGTGCTATGTATTGCGAACACTGCATCACATGTCAGTTTGTAAAAGGTCTTGCGATGCACATGCATAAGACCGTATCTAGGTGATTCTTGCTTCCACTTGGTGGTTTGAAATAGTGATAATGCATTCAGTAATAATGCTAGCTTAAAACGGCAGTAGCTGCATTTTGACCTCAAAAGCATACGTTTACATTTGCTTGGAATTAATCTACTATGCTGAAAATATTATATAAATATGACATGATGGTACACAGCTAAAAGCTGGTGCGGTTGGACTGTAATTAATTTGCATTTTGTTATTGTTGCTCATGCTTCTACAAAACTGTCAATGCTGTTTCTTGTTAGTTTTCCTTATATTTCTCACAAAATACTCGTTTAAAAAGACTTGGTTAATTAATGTGTATTAATTAATAAAATAAAAGCTTGATAAACAGAAGCAATGAGAAGCAATGAAAAAAACTAAAAGTTAATCAAAATAAATTCTAAGGCCAGAGTGTGGATAATTGTTGACTCATCCTCATAGTTTTAAGGCCATAAGATCAAGACTCCAGCTCTGTTTAGACATTTATTGATCTTGCCATTTTAATTGAAGTTTTCTTATTCTTTTAGGGGAGCAAAAAACCTACTAATCTTGACCCAACTTGCAACGAAAAGAGTCCTATTACAGATTCAGGTAATTCTTCTCTTCTTTATATTGTCCTTTTTTCCCCTGGCTATTAATCCCTAAGAGTACATAGAGAGCATCGATGCTAAAAAAAAAAAAAAAAAATGGATTTTATATATAAAAGTATATGTTTTCATTCTTCTCATCATTCCTAATGATGTGATTTATTGACATTCACAATAAGAACAATATTGATTAAGTATCAGGATAGTCCAAATCTGAACATGGTCCAGTTGTCTACCACAGTATATTAGGGTTAAAATGAAATAACTAATAGTTTCTCAAAATACCTTCAGCTACAGTACCTTTATTTTAAGGGAAGATTATAGAAATTCCAGCAATTACTAAACTATGAAGTCAAAAGTACAGTATGGCATTACATGACCATGAAACTCGTATTTTCAAGTAAAATTGACAGAATTGTATAAAATGTTTTTATATATTCAGGGGTTAGTACCTACCAAGAGGGGTCCACTTTGTCCACAAATATACAATTTAGATAAATAAGTAAAAAGCAATTTCCTGATGCCTTAGAAAATGCAAATGAAAAGCTCAATGGTTTAGGCTTTCATCAGAAGGTTGTAAATTCAAGTTGTGACACAGGCACAGATTGTCATTAATATCCAGGCATCCTTGTGTAATTAAGTGATGTCCAAATTTATTTAAAAATTACAAAATTAAAAAAATTAAGGAAGTACAGGATATAGGAACTCTCTCCGTACAAGGGTGCTCAGCAGAAAAGCATGTCAGAAAGCACAAGAAGTCAATCTTTGAGGATGATCACCTACAACAGCAGATGACCACGTAAGGTCATGAAAAATCAAGAATCTAAGGACACAGACAGCTTAAAACTGAACAGCTGATGCACGGAAAAATCTTCATTTTCCTCTGACCTCTCATCACTGGCCAATATCCCATGTCTTAAAAATTCTTTATTAATTTACTTTATTTATTTATTCATTTTTTTTTTTTTGCATATGCAAATTGTGAGGCACCACTTTAGGCACTGCAGTTATAGCCAGTAGTTACAGTAACTAACTAACTAACTGACTAACTATCCATTAGCATGTTAGGCTTCAGTAATACTGGCCAGTTGTGCATCTTTCATAAACAGCTGTTTAATGATAATTAGTATTTGATTATGTTCTTTCTATAAAATAAAAAAAAACAGCAAACTCACCAAACTGTAAATCATGTAACAAATTTAGCCTTGCATCCAGTCTTCATGAACTTTCGTCTCATTCTTTTAATTTTTATTTACACAGATACAAAGTAGGACTTTCTAGGCCTGCATACATCCCTGATCTCTGCACAATGGCAAAACTCATTTGGTACAAAACATCACATATGACAGCGAGTCCTCTGCTTTTACAGGACTGAATCTCTTCTGTCCTAAATCTATGATGCACAGGGAATTGATGGTGGTGTTTTTATTTGTCTGATCTCATAAAAGAGTCAAAAAACATGTCAAAGAAATTTGTTTGAGAGTTTTTAACATTGTGTACTTCTTTAATTTCTATGGTAGGCAGTGTCTGTATGTCTGTGTTTTAGATGTTTAAGTACTGTGTATTTAGTGGGAAGCACTCTTCTTTATTCTGGTATTACCTGGGTAGGATGCACTTATTGAATTTTGTCAACTTAATTATCCAGGTCTGCAAATTGTTTTATAGATTTTTCTAGCACCTTAAAAGCCATATACAACTTTGCACTTCAATTTAAAAATGGATTTACAAAAGAGCTCTGTTCATATTAAATAATGCGCATGAGTTGGCCAGAAAAGGGGGAAAAAGAAGAAAAAAATAATAATGCTAAGATTTAATTTTGAATAAAGTGTGCAATTTGAATATAGTGTGCAATATGTACTGTATAATGTGTATGGATATGTGTACTGTATATGTGTATATATAGATATGTGTATGGATATGTGGTGGCCAATTCATGAATAAAAATTATTCCTTATGCTCTCAGAACCACTCTGTCACAGTTTGAGTCCTGGTATGTGCCTGTGCCATCAGGGAAGAAAAAAAGCATAAATGGGATACAGTGGTCATTTGGTACATCCAGGAAGTCGGGTTACTTTTATTTTATTGACGCATACCTTTTGCTAAGCTCCACCGACAGAAGCAACTCGACCAACTGAAGAAACCTCAGATCATAACACTGTCTGCAGATGCTTATATAGTTGGCACTATGCAGCATGGTGCATCGCTTCTTGTACTTCACTTCTTACCCTGATACTCTCATAGCTGTGAGATAATGGGGTACACCCAGATGCACCAGACCACATGACCCATTTCTCATTCCTCCAAATTGCTTTTTTTTTATTAGCCTTACTAACAATGCTCTTACAATCCTTTCACTATTAAACATAGCTGTAGTGTCTTGAATTGTTTACCTATGCAAACTATGAAAAGCATTAAAATGATCTCCTTTCACTATTTTTTTAAACCACATTTCTTCCACAAAGTTGACACTTCAGCACAATCCTTCCAGTTTTTAATTTATCACACAATTTCAGTCATTTGAAAAAAACTGAGTTTTCTTTGCTTGGTGCAGGCAAATAATGACTGCGTTATATTTTTTAAGTGATTTTTTTCTTTTGTAAGAGAAAGAGGGAAGCATAGAGGGAGGACACAGAAGAAGGAAAAAAGGGGAAGGGAGGAGAGCAAGAAGGAGAAAAAAAAGGACACAAATATATAACACAAAATAGGCTGCCCATATTGTAATAGTCAAGTTTTGGAAGGGGGGTCGTTTATAAAAGGGGGCTTCAGGTTTGGGGCTTCAGGTATGTACAGTATGGTCTACCTTTTGTATTGCTTCGGCTGGCCAACTTTCTGTCGTTCTGAGTTGCTCTCAACCCCTGCAGCTGAGGGCTGGCCCATCGCTTGTTCCCCTCCTAAACAGCTCCCCAACCCTAAGAGTTGAGAAGTGCAGTGTTTTTTTTTTATTTTTATTGGGTGACCAACCGTAAAACCCCTCCTGTCCCACTCCAAGCGATACCCCAGGGCAATCAGGGTGACCAAACACAGGCTGGAACATGAACACCAACCCCGAGAAAAATATGTCTGTTCTGTAATAGCAACTTTTTTAGGGGTCAGGTCATGTAAAATTAAACATGTTTAATAAAATTTTGCTTGAATAAAAAAATTGGCCATGTCAATTATTATTTGTCTTTAAATATTTTGTGCTCCTTGGGTATTTAGATGAAATCATTTTATGGTTCTCATTTGCCACACTAAACTCTAAATAAGGTTGGAAGGGACAACAGTTCCATCATGGGTATATTATAGAATTTTCATAATTTATATCTTCCCTGCCAGAAAAAATAGAGTAAAGCATTATTTCACTTGGAAAGTGTTGTATATTTGGTTAGAAGAATTCTACTTAAAACAATGTTTTATTTAAAAATAATAAAAATATATATATTCCAAATAAATCACATGAACAATTTGTTAGCTCAACATATTTTCTGCTGGTGAAAATACAGTGGAAATAAAATAACTTGAATAGTACAAAGTCTTTATTTTTTGTTAGAACATTTGATAAGGGTCATTATAAATTGATTTAAACTTCTCCTAGCTAATCATAGTCATTGAATGATGAAATGTTTCTATACTGATGTGAATGGTCTTTTCCAGGATGACAATGTTCCTATGCACAAGGCATTATTTGTGATAACTGTATTATTTATTATTTGTAAGGTTCTCACAGTCACCTTAACACCCGTGGATGGTTTTGGAGCTATGTGTTAGACAGTGCTTGCAGTCAACAATATTAATTGAGGGAATATTATTTAGAAGCGTGGCAGGCGATATTGGGCTTTCAGTGATTTCTTTGAACAATTGTACAACATAAATTACATTTTTGATAGATGAAAACCACAAGAATTTGGAGAACAAGGTTGAATTTATTTATGGATTTTCTGATATCAGCACTGGGCCACAATTACCCATATAGGGTCATATATACAGGGCATCTTGAAATTTTTTAATACCATGAAAAAGTTATTTCAGAATTTAATTAAAAAAGTGAAATCCATTTTTGATTATTTACGCACAGTATTATACAACTGTTTTTGTTTGTTTGTTTTAGTTTCAATGATTACGGATTATTGCAATCCGTAGTAAAACTACAAAATCCTGGATCTCAAAATATTAGAATATTTTATTTTGAGTTTGAGTAAATTACTATTCAAATAGTGTAAATACCATGTATCTCTCTGTCTATTTCAGTACACTCACAGGGAAAACTGTTGACGTAACAGTTGTCCAAAGGGTGATTGGATAAGCCGCAGGAGGTCAAATTGAAAGTAGTGGTTGTTTGCAATTCAATTCAATTTTATTTTTAAATTGCTTTTACCAGTGGTCATTGTCACAATGTCAAAAAGCAAAAGTATCTAAGTTAATATGTCTAAGTCCACTTTTGTTCTTGGAGGCTCAGGTACAAAACTGTTTGGGAATTTCAGTACTGAACTATAAGCGACTGCAGTCACTAGTCATCAGAAAACAACTATGTACCTGCATCAGCTGAGTCCAAGACCTTCAGGATCAAGTAACCATCCCCAGTACATCACCATACGCATCCCAAGCACCCAAGACCACACGGGCCATCCTCAGCAGTCACAGGCACCAAGATGAGTCAGACAGGTCTGTACAACCTGTAATAACCTTAAAGCAACAACAACAAAATCGATTAAGCTTTTGGAGACCTACAAATTTGTAAACCATGCTTAAAAGTCAGCTTTGTGTCAGCAAACCAACAAATTTAATTGAACACTACAAATTCTGTAAAATGTCGATTTTGAAAAAGATCAAACCTGCTAAGGGACTTTCAACAAAATATTGTGTGTTACGTGTGCATTTCTATTCTGTATACACAGTACAGACCAAAAGTTTGGACACACCTTCTCATTCAAAGAGTTTTCTTTATTGTGTTCTTTACCCCAAACAAGTCTCTTCTGCTTGGCCTTAGCAGTGGTTTCCTAGCAGATATTCTACCATGAAGGCCTGATTCACACAGTCTCCTCTTAACAGTTGTTCTAGAGATGTGATTCTCTGCTTATCCTCCGCAGCAGAGGCGACTCTTGGTCTTCCTTTCCTGGTGCGGTCCGCATGTGAGCCAGTTTCTTTGTAGCGCTTGATGGTTTTTGTGACTGCACTTGGGGACACTTTCAAAGTTTTCCCAATTTTTCGGACGGACTGAACTTCATTTCTTAAAGTAATGATGGCCACTCGTTTTTCTTTACTTAGCTGCTTTTTTCTTGCCATAATACAAATTCAACCTCTTTGAATGAGAAGTTGCGTCCAAACTTTTGGTCTGTACTGTATATAGAAATAAAAGAAAGGTTTTGTCTGTACATTGGTCAGAACTCTCTCTCTTTTTGTCACAGCATCACACAAAACGGGCTAGAATTTCATGAACCTTTTGTATTACTTGTATTACTTATCTGCCTAAAGTTTAACTTTTACTATAGGTGAATTCAAAATGTTGAGTAAAAGTGATGATAATAATCTACTTTAAAAAGAGCTACTAATAGTTAATTGCTCACTGTAAATAAACACCTGCACCAGATTACTTGTAGACAGTGTATTGTGATCAATGGAAGTTTATTGAAATGTATTATGTTAATTTGTCCTAATCCAGAGGAACTTATTTTTTATTATATTAATTAACTAATTGATTAATTGATTCAATTTGATTTCTAGATTGTTGTTTGCAGTAAATTTGAAATAAAGACACTGGCCTTTGAGAACGTATTTTACATTAAACTACTGATAAAGTCTCACTACAAAGAAAAGTGTAAAACTGTGTCCAACATGGAAGGAATACTGGATATTAACATGAGGATCCATATGTCATTTGTATGGTTGAAACACCATTGAAAAGGACTTATGATGCATGAACATAAGGTAGTGTGGATGCTGAACAAGACAAGCTCAGTAATTTATAAAGATGTTTGCCAGTAAGCTGAAGAAGGAACGCAGATGCTATTCAGCTTAAGGTACTATCTTAATTAAACCACTTTTGGCACTGGAGTCTACAGTAGACCTAGGGCTGTACAAATCTAGGCCTGGAGAACCAGTGACCTGCACGGTTTGGCCATTGTTTTGCTGAAAGTCGGTGTACTTCAGTGTTCATTGTACAATTCAAGCATTTTGTGCATTGATAAGACACGACGGCACTACAGAATGTGGTTGCTGAAGATTCTGACCAAAAGATGGCACTGAAGTCCACTGAATGAGCACCAGCTTATTGGAACCAGATGAGGAAAATTATCTTTGCCCATACTCAAAATTAAAGAAATTGACAAATATGATGATTCAATGATGAATAAAGTGTCAAGTGTTGATTGTCTTTGAGGAATATTCAATCTATTTGATGATGAAAAACAAGCTGATTAGCTTTAATGGTTTGAATTTTAATCAGCACCCATAAGAGACGGAACACTTTTGTAACTATTTTGCAACTAGTTTTACCCAAATGATCGCCTTATGTTTGCGAAGCACTCTCATTATTTAACCCAACTCTGTCCACACTGACTTTACTTGGATGTGCATGAGAAATAGCTGGTTTGAATTACAAAACAAATATGAGTAAATTTAATTTTGTAGGTTTTTTTTCTCAGTGTTAAATGTATTAATGACTTTTCCATTTTTGATCTTTGCAGCTTTCCCCATTGTCCCATGCCATGTGACACAGCTTTGCTTAGCTTTAACTTGGCTTTAACTAATGTTAGTCAAGTGGGCATGAGGCGAGATGGCGTAGTTCAGAAACGTGAAACGTAGGATTGATCCGTCGCATCGTTGAGGGGAGCAAGAGCTTAACTGTGCATGGGTTGACAACCGTGGTGACAGTGAAGGGACCAATGTATCGAGAAGAGAGTTTACGAGAGACGGTCTTTAGGGGAATGTCTCGGCTGGAGAGCATGACTCTCTGCCCCACTCTGTACATAGGGGCCTGAGAGCTCCTGATGTCTGCTTGAGCCTTGTACCTCTTGCCGACATGTAATAGCGTCTTCCTTGCTTGCAGCCAGGTTCTCTTGCAGCATTGGATGAAGGCTTGGGCGGATTGAACTTTGGCCTCTTCCTCCTGAGACGGGAACAGGGGTGGCTGAAACCCCAAACAGCACTGGAATGGTGACAGGCCGGTTGATGATGAGATCTGGGAGTTGTGGGCGTACTCCACCCAAGGCAGGAACTAACTCCATGAAGTAGCATCTCGGGAGGTCATGCACCTCAGGGCAACTTCGAGGGACTGGTTTTTTCTCTCAGTCTGACTGTTTGATTGGGGGTGAAACCCTGAGGACAGACTGGGAGTGGCCCCAATCAGCTTACAACAGGCCTTCCAGAATCATGAGGCGAACTGTGGACCCCGATCTGAGACAATGTCTTTTGGGAGACCATGGAGCATGAAGACATGATTGATCATGAATTCGGCGGTCTCCTTGACGAAAGGCAGACTTGGCAACGGAACAAAGTGAGCGGCTTTCGAAAATCAAACCACCACCGTCATGATGCAGGTGTGGCCATTGGACGCGGGTAACCCTGTAACGAAGTCCACGGCGATGTTGGACCATGGGCGGTGTGGAATCGGCAGAGGCCTGAGGAGACCCGGGGGGCTGTATTGTAGTGTTTAGACCTCACACAGATGTCACATGCTGCCACAAAGCTGGAGACATCCTCCTTGAGTGTGGGCCACCAAAATCGCTGTTGGGTTTGTGCCAGGGTGCGGACTGCGCCAGGATGGCAAGAGATTTTGGAGCTGTGGGCCCACTCCAGGACCTGAGAACGCAGGGAGAGAGGAACGAAGAGGCGTTTAGGGGGAACATTGCTAGTCCCTGGCTCGTGGATTAGGGCTTGCTTAACCTTGGTTTCGATGTCGAGTTCTGCAGCGCCGAGCAGGGAGGGAGGAGGAAGGATTGTGTCATTGGCATGGGTGTCGTGGGAGGCTGTAAATTGTCTCGAGAGTGCGTCAGGCTTGGAGGTCTTGGATCCTGGACGATAGGAGAGGGTGAAATTGAATCTACAAACAACAGGACCATCGAGCCTGGCGGGCATTGAGTCTCTTGGCGCCCCGTAGATATTCGAGAATCTTATGATCAGTCCAGACAAGGAAGGGAATCTCCGTCCCCTCTATCCAGTGTCTCCATTCTTCCAGAGCTAACTTGATAGCAAGGAGCTCCCGTTCACCGATGCCATAGTTCTTTTCAGGGGGGTTAGACAGTGGGAGAAGAAGGAACAGGGGTGCAGCTTGTTATCATGTGAAGCTCTCTGGGACAGGACACCCCCTACCCCCGTGCTGGAGGCGTCGACTTCCACAATGAACTGCTGTGACAGGTCCGGGATGGTTAGAATGGGGGCGGACGTGAATCAACCCTTGAGTTCAGCAAAGGCCCTCTCAAGTTCGAGTGAAAGTCGTTCTTCGGGGACGTGAGAGTCGTTAAGGGGGCAGCTATAGAGCTGTAATCCCAAATGAAGCGGCGGTAAAAGTTGGCAAAGCCCAGAAATCTCTGAAGTTCTTGTCGTGAGGTGGGGGTGGGCCAGCTTGCAACAGCTTGAAGCTTGGTGGGTTCCATCTTGATGCCCTTGGGGCCAATGACGAACCTGAGGAACGTGGTGGACATGACGTGGAACTCGCATTTCTCTGCCTTGACGAACAGATTGGTCTCCAGCAGTCTCTGCAGTACCTGCCGAACGTGTGGTTGGTGTTCCTCCAGGTCCCGAGAAAAGATCAAGATGTCGTCGAGGTACACAAATACTGAGGAGTTGAGGGCTCCTCAATAAGGGCCTGGAAGACGGCGGGCAAGTGATTAAAAACGTAACACAGGTTTCCTTACACTTGCCAAAAACACAACAAATAAGAAAATGGTTATAATGTGGAGCTCTGTATCGTGTGGAGAAGTGGCGAACTTCAGTAAGACAAGCGTAAGTGAGGCCTGTGTGTCCTTCACTTGTCCCAACGAATGGGTGTCTTTGTCCAGCCTGAAAAAGTCAGTCGGCAAAACGTCAGAGCCAAAACGGAAAGCGAGAGTCTAAATCAAAAAGATGAGCGGAGTTTCAGTAACTGTAAGATCCAATAGCGAGGCGATATATCCGAAAACGTGAACGAGAAGCCGAAAAACCAGAAGAGGAAGCGCGAGGTCAAAACCGGGAGATCAAAGAGCGGGGCAAACAAATCCGAGACAAGAGGCGGAAAGCAAAAACGAGAAACAAGGCAAACTTGGCAACGTGAAGACAATCAAAGAAAACTCGAGAAAATTGAGGTAAGAACGCACAATAATCCAGCGATTTAAGCACCGTTTAGCACATGCTTAAATGCTGGAGAAATCAGCCGGTGATTCGAGACAGGTGTGCAGGTGTGCGCACGAGGCGGAAGCGGGGGCATGGGAAGGACACAGACAGGGTAATGTAAACATGAGCACATGGAGGGAAAGTGACAGCGTGAAAAAAACGGAGCAGATAGAGCGTAAATCATGACACAAGCAGGGCATAAGATAACTAGTTAAACAATATTGTGGCTCATGGGGCCCAAGGTGATCTACAGTATTATGGAATGGAAACACAGCGCCAAATACAAGTTAGTTGGATGTCAGGTGTGGTCTGGTGTGCATGACCATACTGGTCATCAAGGTTAACCATGCACCATGCCATTTCTTCTGATATGACATGGAGAAGGATGTGCACAACCAAGTTGAGAAACTGCCAAAGATTATCAGCAAGTCCACAGAACCAACTGCAAGAACTTTATTGGGAAAGATAATGGCCACTGCTACAATGAACCATCTGTGTATTTACTACTGGTCATCTGAGGACAGTAACAGGTCTGTGGATGTGTTTGTGATCACTGATCAGTTTACAAACTTGACACATGCATTCCAATGCAAGGAAGTGGGAAGGATTCTTCTCTGTATATAGATTACCATAGTGCATTGAATCTGACCAGCAAGCAAATGTTAAAAGTGATTGCAGAACTTGTGGGGTTAAGTTATACTTTGCTTTCCGATCTCATGGGGAATAGAACCGCAGAGAGATTGCACCCTGGGCAACATGATGACAACCATGCTCCAAGATCATAACAGAAATGGCCACAGATTAATCAGTCTTTTACCTATGTGTACAACTGCACTGCCTGTAGGACCTATGTGATGTTTGGGAGGGTTTCCAGGTTGACAGTCATCCTCATGTTCCAGAATGTCCTCCATTATGACATTTGTGACTACATTGCCTACAGTATGTACAGGGTCCAGTGGGAGACCTGAACACTGCCATGATTCTGCCTCAGGAAAACAGCAGTATAAGGCAGAAACACCAGTCTGACCAATTAAATACAACAACATCCTCACTCAGGCTAGGGAAGAAAAGGAAATCTGCCATAACCTTCTTGACCCCAGCCTGTGGACAACTTAAATGGCCAAAGTGCCAAATAACAATGAGTGAACCACATTTTGGCATCTTTCATTGAAATTGATTGGAATATTGTATAAGACTGTATCCCAGTAGGTAGTAGTAGGAGCAGGAGTGTGAGATCTTCATGCTTGATGGCCAGATAATAATGCACCTGTTTGACAAATAATTCTAAAAAAATGAGTCAGTTAATTGTAACACTGACCTCCCACACATATCTGCTTTTACTTGGTTGAATGTCTGTCATATGGCTATCTGTTTGTATTTTATTTTATTTTTACTTGACTAGAAGATGGGCTTCCCAATGTGTTTTCTCAGCCACACACTTGTTTTTTTTAATTTTTTTAATATTTCTAAATACTGTATGTTCCATGTTATTTAGATATTTTTTCATCTGATGTGTTTATAATGAAAAATGACTTCTCATGGAACTTTTAATATTATTATTATTATTATTATTATTATTATTATTATTATTACATATTACTTCTCTGTAACCTTGGCACAAATTTGGCCCATGCAAATGTCATGCGCACTTGCACTCCCATATTGCAGTGCCAACATATAGACTATTTGTCCCAATCAGTTTTTGTTCTCTCTTGTCCTTACCTCAGGCACTTGACCATCCACATGATGCTATTGCTGCTCTTTAGCCAGGCTTTATAGTAGTGCATAGTTAATACTCTTGTTTTCCTTTGATAGATATTAACGCTTGATTCATTGCTTACCTGCCACATGTCAGTTCTCCTCCATCTTCTCTATAATTAATGCTACTTGATTTTTAAGGTAAGGCATACTCTTATAAATGTAAATAAAATAGCATGCTTCTTGAATTCCAGTAGACATTTAGATATCTTTTATTGTTAAAAGTTGATTGCTTAGCTCAGCTAAATTACAGGAAACTTTTAATTGTGCTACAAAATGTTTAGTTTTTATTCCTTTGTCACCCATGGAATGATTATTCAAGAAGGAATAAAACATACTCTTCAAATCATGTATTTGTACACATCAAGAGATGAGTTAACGCTTATAGTAAAATAACCCTTACAAAGTTTCTGTAACTTTGGGAATGAGTGAACATTTTTACTCATATTTTAAAGTTCTTCTAAACAAAGAATACTATCTATGTTCTTTTTGAATAAGCACAATACAAATAGTTTAACTATGGGTGAAAATAAAATATTTAAACATTTAATTGACTAGGTAATATGTTTGAATGCCCAAAAACTCATCTTTGGGTACCCAAAAAACAGTCATACTGTTTAAATCACTTAGGGGTATGTGTAATGTCTGATCAATTTATATATAATTGATGTAACAATGTATTCCAGAACTCATTTCCAACTGTAAACTATGTATGAATTAATGGTGTGATTAATTTACCATCATTAATGAGAATTAATTCATACATAGATTACTGTTAAAAAATTAATTCTACAACACACTGTTATATCAATTATATTTTATATTTAAAAAAGAGATTAAAACAAGGGGGGAAACGATGTACATTTCCAAGTGGTTTGCAGGTTAATCAATAATACTGCCAGGGCTGATTACTGGCTTCTCCAAGAGTTGCTGTTCATTTAGCATGAAGGACGGTGATCTGGTGATTTTGAATACATGAAATATTGTCTCATAGCAAAGCCTGAAAGTGAGTGATCTTTTCTATGGAAATATTTTTATTTTATTTATTCTTGGTTGTATAAATTTTTCTGGTGGCCATGCCAAAAATCTTAAAGTTAATTTACTTTTCACTGTCTGAATGAGATGAATAATGCATTGATTATTTGCAATGCAGGCAGAGATATCCAGTGACACAAAAAAATACGTATGTGCTGACACTGTGGGAACCCTGTTTTAATTACATGCTGATTGGCTTTTCCTCGTATTGATTCAGTAATGCTGCATGTCGATGTGCTGGTCTGTGTGTTCGCATGGCGGTTATTTGTGAGATAACATTTTTCATCATACATTTGAGGTTTTACATTTTAACTGCTAATACACCCTTCAATACAAGTATCACTTGAGGCCCTCGGATCAATAATGTGCTATTGCCCCATTTCAATCACTACAAATAAATCAAATTACTTTGGCTGCTTTGGATTACAAAAAAGTTTTCTCCCTTTGTCAATTGATCAAACTTACTACAGTCTGTTTACAGAGGAATTTGTAAGAATGTGTTTAAATTCAAAGTTTAATTCAGTTTTATTTCTATAACAGTTTAACAGTAGACAGTAGACATTATCACAAAGCAGTTTAACAGATTCCTAAAGATCCATAATGAACAAGCCAGAGATGATGGGTCCCTGAGGTGACATGAGATGGAAACCTGACAAAGAAGGGATCACATCCTCTTCTGAGTGACATACGTTTAGACACCTTTTAAAAGGATCAAATGTACTGTATCAAAAGTTTGGCATGTTCATACCGTAATTGGGAATACTGGAATAAGCATTCTTTATGGAAGTACATCAAAGTACATAAGTTATAAGAAGTGCAGGTCTCTAATGTTTATCACCATTAACAGGAATTAAAAGGTAAATTGTAGTACATATGCTGTATACATATCCATATTCCAAGTTTCCAAGCCGAGTTTCATGACATTCAACTGATTTTCGACTGCATTATGTAAAGTTTGTCCTTGATTCTGCATCATGTTTTGAATTTGTTTTGGTGTGCGAATTATCACTAAATACTTTAACTTGTGTTTGCGTCTGTTTCAGCATCCCTATCCAGGAATTTATTGTTGCTGTACCCTATACACTATTTTATGGAGTTTTTGTTTGTTTGTTTGTTTCTCTTATTCCCAATCTTGACAGAATGGATCATGACTATTATTACAGCAGCAAAAGAAGCAGACGCTATGAAGACGACGATGGTGGGATTTTGTGTTACACTTAATGTACATATTACACTTGAGTAATATTTTAAGATGCATTGATGTAGATTGGATTCCAGGGTAATAACATTGACTACACTGACTTTTAAGCATAAGGCAGGAATACACACTCAATGCCATGTCGTTCCACTGCAGGGCACCAAAAATGCACAAGATCCCATACTCAGTCATGCTTTGAGCCAGTTTTCAGTAGGCAGTCTACCTACTGGCATGTTTGTGGGAGTTGGAAAAAAAACTCAGGGAAAACATGCCAAATTGAACACATTAGGCAGTTCAGGCGCGTGTGTGCGTGTGTGCCTGTGTAGGACTGAGGTTTAGCCTGGCTGTCTTAGCAATGGCTGATGCTGTAGAGCTGATTCTCAAAGAATGTAATCTGATCTCTTGTATTAACTTGAAAGTGAAAGTTTATGCTGTTTATTGGCTGGATGTTTTGGGAACAATTAGTCCTAGACTGTTATTCCAGAGAAGGGGTGTTAATTGTGTAGAAATTAAATTTAATTGTGTGTGTATTTACAAAATTGAGATGAGGATGGCAGTTCATCCAAAGTGGTTTAATAAGCTTTTTTTGTGAAAAACTACCATGTAAATTCAATAAATTCCTTTGTGGATATTGGTTTTGTGTTAGGTCCCAAACAAACACTCACTCACTCACTCATTCACACACTACGGCCAATTTTGGAATGCCAATTAACCTAACCTACATGTCTTTGGAATGTGGGACGAAACCAGAGTACCCGGAGGAAACCAACTAAGTGTGAAGGATGGAAACGAGGGAGAAGTATAATCAGAGAAACCAATACTTGGGGTGCTGTCTGAGGTGAGCAGTGGCGTGGGTTGGCAGTGGCTGTAGACAAGGGTTAAGGAGGTTAAGGAACACAGAGTGCATGCATTGACCAGCAGAGTGAGCGTGGCTATGTGAAGAGATCAAAGCTGCTGCGCGTGTTGAATCTGATACGCAGGTTGAGAGAGAGAGTGTACAACGTCGTGAACAAGTCCAATTCGTGAAGCACAGGATGTAACTAGGGGAGCAAAAAGGCAACGTGAAAGGCAACAACATATTATTGGCAAAAACAAGGCAGGTAAACACTGAGCTTGGGGCTAGGGACCAGTCGTCTGAGTTGATGTGGCGTATAGTGAGGGGTAGGGAAAGCCTGGCGGAAACAGGGTTAATTATCTTGGTGACCGTGAACGGTCTGATGAATCTGGGTGACAATTTGTGGGAGATTGTTTTGATGAGTATGTCTCAGGTGGACATCACCCTCTGACCCACTTTGCACCTGGGGGCTGCCGAGCGGTGTCAGTCAGCTTGCCATTTGAAGGTGCTAATGGTGTATAGGAGACAGGTTCTGGCCTGGGACCAAACTTTCTTGCAACCACGTACAAAAGACAGGGCCAAAGGTACGGTTACTTCCTCTTCTTGGGATGGGAACAGTGGTGGCTGATAGCACCATTGGGCAAAAGCAGCATTGGAAGGGACAGAGGCCTGTGGAGGAGGATGGTAGAGAGTTGTGCGCATACTCAATCCAGGGAAGTGTCCTGCTCCACATAGTCATCATGCCATACACCTTAGAGTCCTCTCCAGTTCCTGGTTCAGTCCCTCTGTCTGCCTGTTTGACTGAGGGTGATAACCAGAGGATAGGCTCCATAGTTGCTCCGATTAGTCTGCAAAATGCCATCCATAACTCTGCTGAAAACTGGGGGCCTCGGTCGGAGACAATGTCAGAAGGGAAACCTGAAGGAATAGGGAGCGGCAATTTGTCAGTATATCCCCATTCCAGCACTTAAGATCGGACGGACGATGGGACAAAAAGAAGGCCGGGGGGGACATTGCTCGGACCTGAATCCTACTTAAGCGCCCGCTTCACCTGCATATCAATATCCATAAGTGGGGCCGCCACAAGGCAACAAGGAGGCAGAATTGTCCCGGCCGGGATTGGTTCTTGGGGTGTGGAGAACTGCCGAGATAGGGCATCAGGTTTTCCATTTCTGGAGCCAGGGCGATACAAGAGCGTGAAGTTAAAACGGGAAAAAAATATGCGCCACCTGGCGTGACGGGCGTTGAGCCTCTTGGCTGACCTGAGGTACTCTAGGTTCTTATGGTCAGTCCAGACTAAAAACAGAGAAGCAGTTCTCTCCAAATAGTGTCTCAACTCCTCTAGAGTACTGCCAACAGCTCCCGATTTCCTGTCATAGTTCCTCTCTGCCGGGGAGAGGTGGCTGGGGGAAGAAGGAGCAGGGGTGTAACTTACTGTCCTTGGGTGATGTTTGAGACAAGATGACCCTGACCCTTGAATCGGAGGCATCCACCTCCACCACAAACTGAAGTGAAGGGTCTGGGATGATTATTATGGGTGCAGAAGTGAACCTGCACTTCAGGTCAGTGAACGAATCCTCAGCCTGCTTATTCCAGAGAAAGGGGACTTTTGTGGAGATTAGAGCAGTGAGTCTGTGACGGCATTTAATTTAGATGGCTCCATTTGTAGGCTGGAAGGGGAGATAATAAAACCAAGAAATGACACGGAGTCTCTGTGAAATTCACATTTCTTTGCCTTGACATAAAGCTTGTTTTCAAGGAGTTTCTGCAAGACCTGTCAGACGTGCACCCTGTGCTCCTCCAGGGAATGGGAAAAGACTAAAATGTCATCAAGATAGACAAAGACAGAGATATTTATGAAGTCTCTCAGGATGTCATTGACCAGGGCTTGAAACACAGCAGGAGCATTGGTCAGCCCGACGGGAACCACTAGGTACTCGTAGTGGCCTGTCGGGATATTAAAGGTGGTCTTCCACTCATCCCCCCCCCCCCCCTTATATTCTCACTAGATGGTATGCATTCCGCAAATCTAGCTTGGTGAAAACACATGCTCCTTGCAAGATCTCAGAGGCCGTAGACATGAGAGGCAGGGGGTACCGGTTCTTGATTCTAATGGCATTTAGCCCCCGGTAATCGATGCAGGGACAAAGGGACTTCTCTTTCTTGGCCATGAAAAAGGGGAAGGAGGAAGGTCAGATGATCCCTGCAGCCAGTAACTCAGTGATGTACTCGTTCATAGCCTCCCTCTCTGGGGCAGAAAGGGAGTATAAATGTCCCCTCGGGGGGGTCATTAACTGGGAGGAGGTTGATGGAGCAGTCGTAGGTTCTGTGGGGTGGCAGAGAGGGCGCGTGACTTACTGAAAACTTGCCGGAGGTTGCTGTACTGAGGCGGGACGTTGGACAGATCAGAAACTTTCTCCTTGACAACCCGGGCAGTGAATTAGCTCTAGCAGAGTGAAGGCACGAAGACAGACAGACGGGGTTCCAATCGAGAATGGTATTCTTGGCCCAATCAATGTTGGGATTATGTCTGACCAGCCATTGAGTCTCAAGGACGACAGAAGCATGAGAGCTCTCCATGATGAAACTCTCAGGTAACCACATAGAGACTAAGAGCGACGAGTAGTAAGGAGAGTTTTTTTTGAGAATGGCCCTCCAAGACTCCCAGTTTCATTGGGGGGCCTTTTATTTTAACAGACACTGAAGGCAGAAATGACCTACTTGGCCGCAGTAGAAGCAGGCCTTTTTATCCCGCCAACGTTGGCGCTCCTCTGGAGAGATTTGGGTCTGGTTGACCTGCATCGGTTTGGCAGGGGGATCGGTAGTTTGTGGGGGAGGTGGTTGGTCTACCTCTTACCAGGCGTTGTGTGTTCACGGTCGGAGGCACGCATCGATGCGGCCGGCTAGATCAATGAGTCCATTTAGGTCTGTAGGGTGCTCCCGAGAAGAAATCAACTAATCCTTGACGGCGGTAGCTGTAGACTGGGGTTAAGGGATGAGTGACACAGAGTGCGTGCAGTGGCCAGCAGAGTGAGCGCGGCTGTGTGGTGAGATCAAAGCTGCAGGGCTTGTGTTGAATCCGACATGCAGGTTGAGAGAGAAAGCAGCCGCTGCGAATCGGAGTTGCCAATCGCTGGTGATCACACTTGAATTCGGAAACATTCAGCTGTAGTCAGAGTTGCAGTAAAGGATTTAGGCAGAGTGAAAGTCGAAAACGGAAGCAAAAGTTCAAAGCTGGGTAATCAGTCAACGTAGCGAACAATTCCAATTCGTGAAGCAAAGGATGTAACAACAGGGGCAAAAAGGGGTCGACAACGTGAAGGGCAACAAAGTATTCTTGGCAAAACAAGGCACGAAAACACTGAGCTTGGAGCACGCAGTAATTCGGCATGGGATGGTTGTTCATGGGTGAATTATATAGAGTGAAAGTGATGAATGAAATACGGAGCAGGAGTGCTCATGCTGGTGAATGAGGCAGCAAAACAGAAGTCGTGGAATGGAATATGGAGAGGAGTCGCGGGTGATCATGACTTGGCTCTAGCTGTGGGCGTGACCCGGCGTGCTGTATCATTTTCAATGGAAAGATTTTGGGGAAAGTTTTAGAAGGGGTTTAAAGGTGTTACTTATTTTTGGTCAACATGATTTTTCCAAAGTAGTAGAGATTATTGAGCCGTTTGAAGCAGTTTGTCTCGTTTTCCAATTGGACCAAAAATAATCCAGCTAAGGAGCCACAAGAACAAATGGATTTGGCTTGGGTCCTAAATGAATCCTCATAATTCGAAAACGGTGTATTTTCATAGTATTTGGGAGACCTGGCTGAACATTCTGATATTTGCTTCATGGGGGGTGCATGAAAAATTGAGGCAGATACAGTAACCTACCTGTAGCTCAGAAATTTACATTTTGAGAGACCCTTAAAAATTTCATTGCCGGGGGGAGGATGAGACATTCCCAGGGGCAGAGGGATTTTGACACGGGCTTTAAAGTCTAATGTACTACACTGGACAAACAGAAAATCTACTGTATGGTTAAATATCAAACCATCTATCTCTGTCTTTCTGTTTAATTAATGTGTCCTTATAGTCTTTCCCTCCTCTCACTTTTTTCTCAGAGTACCAGTCGGTTTACATTGATGTTCCAGTGTCCAGAAGTTACAGAAAGAAGCGGCGTCAACACAGACACACATCACGACATTTTCATGACCATGGTAGTCATGAAAGACATCATTGTGAGTGCCACGAGCAAGTGGAACAGAATGATTCAAACAGTAAAGGACATGGTTCAAATGAGCAGCTCTCAGATGTGAACTCTAACAGTAAGTTAAACACTGCATTGTTCTGAGATTTCAGCAAAATTTTAATTAAATAGTAACATTTTTACTTGTCCCTTATGATAAGATCATACTAAGTAGTAATGGGATAGCAAGACCTACTGTATGTTGTCCTTACTGTATGTCTGATTACCCCCTGAAAAAATTTCAATTTGTACTTCATTGGGTGATTAAAATTTTTACAGATCATGGCCCACGCAACCAACCACAAAATCTCCTGTTTTTTTGTGTGACAAGTCCAATCTAACCTAACTAATAAAAATGCAATACATGCACACACAGAAATACACATTCTGTCCACTTTATTAAGAATACCTGGACATTCATTGTTATCTAATGTGCCATTCATGTAGCAGCAGGACAATGCGCAAAATCACGAAAGGGCAAGGATGAAAGATGGGTAACTTCAAGTATCTCAGAAATTGCTGATCTTTTGGGATTTTTGCACACAACAGCCTTTAGTGTTTATGGAGAATGGTGTAAAAATGTTAAGTGAGTGACGGTTACATGGGTAAAAATTCCTTGATTGGTATGAGAGGTCGATTGGTCAGTCTGGTTCAGGCTTCTGGGAATACTATAGTAACTTAAATTATCACTTTTACAGCCGTAAAATCACTTTTACACCTCAGTCAGGTGGGTGGTTCCTACAACAGCAAAATACCAGCCTACCAGTTCAAGCTACTTCAGTTTGAAGTCTGCTTTTTCTTTTTTAATGACCTGGTTCTTTTTCCAATGTTAAGCCATCTAGTTTCAGTGAGTCTTAAATTCTTGTTCTTGACTGAAAAGAAAGGAACCCGATGTGGTTACCTGGTGTAGTCCATCCACCTCAGGCTGAGATGTGTTGTGCATTCTGTGATGTTTTTCTGCCTTGGTGGTAAAGAGGGATTATTAAAGTTACTACAGATTTCCTCTCAACTCAAACCAGTTCGGTCATTCTCTTCTGATCTCTCTCTCTCTCTCTCGCTCTCTTTCATCAGCAAGGTATTTCATGCTCCCCAAAAGGTTTTTCATTTTTTGTATGTATTGGGTGTAGGAGACTGTTGATTTCCAGGAACTCAGCGGTTTCTGAAATACTACAACAGCCCATTTCACCCACACTTACAACATGCCACAGTTAAAGTCAATGAGAATCCTTTCTTATGTCTAATGTGATCTTGCTCTTGATCTCATCAGACATCTTTTCACCCAATTCTGCATCATTTTATGTGTTGCACTACTGTTACTTAATTAGATAACGGCATAAATGCGCAAGTGTATAGGTGTTCCTAATAAAATAGATGATGAATGTGTTCAATATTGAATAAAAAATCTGTTTTGCTGGCATAAGGCAAATATTTCAGTTGTATTTACATACTTCAAGATTCCAAAATGTTCTGCAATTATTGGCCACTATACAATATGTAGTTATTTTTGTTTAAGCTTTGGATTATGACTCAAGAGCTGAATGAGAAAAATCAAGAGGGGGGCTCACTGGAGGTGGAGGAGGAGAACACTTGTTAGGTCTTTCATGCATAAGGCACTTTACTTTGCTCTCAACTTCAGCATTACTTAGGCTCAAACAAAAGCACTGGAACAAAAGCAAACAGCACGATGTGTAGACATCATACTGGACAGAGCCGTGAGGAATGAACTGGAAAATAACTGGATAAAATGTGAAAAGTAAACGTCATTAGGAACAAAAAAAAGTTGATGCAGTCATAGTTTTATGGGAGATATTTCTCTATACACCTGGTATTTACTTAAAAGTTGGTGAAATATCTTGAAGATGGATCGGAGAAGCTCAGATATACCACTAGCATCTTGCTCCACTCATGTTTCTTCTTCTTCCTCTGGTCTGGGATCCTGTCTTTCTCTTTCAGGTAAAGCCACTGCTTTATAGAACCTTGGTAAAATGATTTTTCAGTGTTCTTTAAACATAGTAACAGTCTTTGTCGAAGTAAGATGATGTCAAACTGATTTGTTGGGCATTAATCTGCCTTGCTCCGTTTTTTTAGCCGGCTGTTTTCAAAAGTTCCTTTCAAGTCATAGAGTGAAGCGTACAACCAGATACAAATTAGTCTTATAATTTGAGCCCGACTGTGCTTGTTCACT
The DNA here is from genome assembly GCA_011419295.1 of Clarias macrocephalus. Lineage (NCBI taxonomy): Eukaryota > Metazoa > Chordata > Actinopteri > Siluriformes > Clariidae > Clarias > Clarias macrocephalus. The sequence goes on along the minus strand of JAAGKR010007201.1, from coordinate 13,393 downwards.
TTCTATTTTATTCTGAAAATAGCACTCCACTGGCTGAAATGGCTTTGGTTGTGTGACAGACAGGATCAGTGGGATTACATAGTGGTTAACAACCAGAAAAACAACCATGATGGCAGGGAGCCAAGTTGTGGGAAAATAATAAAAACTAACATAATTGTAATGACATAAAGACTAATAAAAATTTTACTGAAGTACAAGTACTGTTACTTCAGTGAAATTGTCCTAAAGTACAAGTAAAGTTACCATTATAAAAATCTACTCAAGTAAACATAAAAATAGCTCATTCAAAATTTACTCAAAGTAAAAGTTATGAGTTTTTTTTTTTTTAACAGCGGGGGTGGGATGGGAGGATTCTAGTGTAGTTCAAAAAAGACAAGCGGATATAAATCTCAATCTAGTTGTTTTTGATTGAAGGAACACCTCCGCATAATGAAGCTGTTGCCTTTCTTGTGCTTGAAATCAAAGTGGTCGCTTAAATATGGTGTGACGCTTTGCGCCGGATAGCTGAGAGAAAAAAAGAGCTCAGAGCCAAGAATAACATTCAGCACAAAACCTTTATCGGCCTCTTTCAGCATCACAAAATTATAATATAAAACATAAAGTAAAAGTAACACACGTCTGCAGCACACACACTGGAGGAAGGGCGGCAACTCTTAAAAGGGCAACATACATACATAACGTGGTATACAACATAGTAGTGGCCATTACAATGCCCAGGGGTTTGCTTCATATGATTTTTTTTTTTTCCGTTTCCATCATTCTTGTGAATTCTCTCTGCCCTTCAATCAATCAGTGCAGTGGTTTCCAGGGTGCATTTTTTTCGTTTCCCGTTGCATTATTTTTTTTGATTTTTTGAATATGATTTCAAATGTAGCGAAGTACTATACTTCAAACAAAACATACTGAAGTAAAAGTAAAATCACAGTTTTAAAAACTACTTTAAAAAGTAGAGTAAATAAAAAAAACTACTCAATTACAGTAATGCGAGTAAATTAAATTCGTTATTTTCCACCTCTGCTCAAGTGTGATATGAAAGGTGTCGGCGCTTCTGGTATTCATGAGTTTCCTAATGATGAGTAGGTTTCACAGCTCTATTTATAAGAAAAGTTGTACAATAATTTCACAATGGTTTGGTGTCCCGGATAATGCATCTAAAGCAATTAGTTAATGTAAGGCTTGTATAAGATAAGGGGGAAAGGTACAATCAGATCAAAAAAAAAAAAAAAGTCTCATTATTTGCTCCCTAAAGTGGTTGCTCACTCATTTCAAGCAGCTAAATTTAAGAATGCTGCTACCATTTAAGCAGGAATAAATCTGATTAAAGTAAGTCTCATCATGTGCTCCCTGAAGTGCTTGATTACTCATTTCAAGCATTTAAATTTAAGAATGCTGCTACCATCTGAGTAAAAATAATTATATTTAATTTAGTCAAGTTGCTGCAGCTAACAACTTTTATCCAATTCAAGATGGAAAACACACTGACATAAAAATAAGCCGTAATTTTCCATTCTGAAAATCACATTCCACTGGCAGATATGCCTTTGGTTGAGCCACAGGATCAGCAGGATTACATAGTGGTTAACATCTAGAGAAAAACAACCATGTGCTATTAATCCTCTTGGCCATGATGGCAGAGAGCCAAGGTGTGAAAAAAAAAAAACTTGTGCTCACCAGAAGTTCTGAAAACCTTTATATTACTCATCTATACTGTATATGCTATATTTTGATACATCATTAGAATGAGTTTAGTTTTTATTCATGATGGATATACTGTATTTGTAAAAAAAATAATAATAATAATAAAAAAATAAATTTAAAAAAGCCCAGTATCAAAAAGTCATAGCAATTGGGCTTACAATGTAAGGCTTTTATAAGACCGTTACATGTGATAAGGATTGGGGGTGTTGGGTATTGGAGTAGTGCAGCTGAATAATTATTCACCATATCAAGGTTAAAATTCTAAATGGTAAAAGCATAAATTGAGACATAATTAATATAATAATTTATTTTTATTGACAAAAGATTGACAAAGATTTTACATTAATTGCCAATGCAACATAAAGTACAAATGTATTAGAATTCATTAAACTATTAAAATGATTCATAGAAAAGTCAGAATATATATATATATTTTTTTTTTTCTATTGTTAATTGCCATTTTGAGTTATTGACCCTTGCCTCTTTAGGTATCAAGGGCTATAGATTAATGGTCTGTTTAAATGAGGTAATTTTAATAGTTCATCTATTGTGACATGCTTTCTTTCTTTTATGTGTGTGCGTGTGTGCGTGTGTGTGCGTGTGTGTGTGCGCGTGCACGCCAGTGTCACCAGCTGCAGAGAGACTGCGCTGCATCCTTGGAGAGGAAGATGACTCCACACCAACACTCTTTACAGAGATGGACACACTGCACCATGAAGGGGGAGAACTGGAGTGGAAGGAATCTGCAAGGTGACTGACACGAATTAGATATTAGTTTTATTACTTTGCATGCAAAACCTTCAGCTGCTTTTAGTTACTGTTTGTTCGTGGGTCAATGCACCATTCAGACTTTCTGACAGAAAGGTTTAATTAATTGTGTTTTCTCAGGTGGGTGAAGTTTGAGGAGAAAGTGGAGGAGGGGGGAGAACGATGGAGCAAGCCTCATGTCTCCACGCTGTCACTGCATAGTCTGTTCGAGTTGCGTACATGTTTACAGACCGGTAGCATTCTGTTAGACCTGGAGGGTTACTCTCTGCCTCAAATTGTTGGTAAGTTTAACGTGTGTGTGTGTGTGTGTGTGTGTGTGTGTGTGTGTGTGTGTGTGTGTGTGTGTGTGTGTGTGTGTGTGTGTGTGTGTGTGTGTCACTTATAGATGTAGAATTATTAGTAGTAGTAGTATTATTGGGCAAGGCAGCTGAACCTTGAATATGACATCTATACCATCAGTTTTACATAGTTGACCTACCTCTAGGCCTGCAATATGACCTGGACAAGTAAGTCACTTAATATATTTGATTCCGTTCATCATTAAAACTAGATATCTGTATGTCCTTTATATTCAGATGAAATAGTGGACAAGTATGTGCAGGATGGCCCAGTAGACTCTGAGCTCAGAGAGAAAATTAGTTTCATCTTGCTGAGGAAGCATCGACACCAGACCAAGAAGCCCATCCATCGCTCACTGGCCGACATGGGGAAACCCAATCCTTCGAGTAAAGGTGCGAACTCTAATTTGACTATAAATTGTGTTATTTCCAATTTGGGAAAAGCCCCATGTGAAATAAAAAATAATTGCAACCCTTAGACCCCTCGCCCCTATACACGCAAACATACATATATACTGTATATATGTGTCAAGTAATATGCTATAAGAAACTAAAAACTAATAGAAATGTACAGCCAGGTTCTTATTTGGACACGTACATGTCCCTTTCACCACTACAACTGATTTGAAATAAAGCAATAAATCAGTAAAGTGTTTTAAATAAATAAATAAATAAATAAATAAACAATTTACATCCATTTTGGAATTTACAGCCATATGAAATATAAGAATTTTAAATACCTTCATGCAAAAACTCAAGTTGGGAATTACCAAATATTCCTCCACTGAGATGATTTGCCAGGCCTTTACATGGAAGGCATGGTCAATAAGGTTTAGGTCACAGCCATTTAAAAAAAATCCATTACTTTAACATGGGTTGCTTGTGTGACACGTTTTGGGCCATTATCCATCTTCAGCGGTCACATCATTAATCAGCAACAGTGATGCAGTTCCATTGGCAGCCATACATGCCATAAATCTGCCTCCACTATGTTTGCCAGATGTGGTAAAATTTGGAACATGACCCTTATTCTTATTCATGACCCATTTCTTTCATGAGTGTTAACAGCTGTTTGCATCTAGAGGTAACCCCCTCTGTATTTACAGGTATTAAGGTGTTTCTTGATGGTAGACTTTGACAATGATATGGATACCTTCTCCAGAGTGTTGTTGCCATAACTAGATATTGTGAAGAGGTCTTTCTTTACCAAAGAAGGAATTCAGTAATCATCCACTTTAATTGCCTTTTGTGGCTCCCAGACATTTTGATGTTGCTGAGCTCACTAGTGTTTTTTTTTTTTTTTTCGTGTGGATTGTGAATTTGTCTTAAATTTCCTTCACACCACAAATTAAAGATGATCTAATTGTAATTTTGATATCCGAACCGATGAACAAATCTGTCCTGACCTGAGCTAGGGGGCGTGGAGGAAAGCAGTATCTATGCAAGTCCTCAGGAACAAATATGCCACCTCCATCCCTAAGAGCATGATCAAACTGCTTCCTAAACTTCAACACCTAGAATCACTAGATGTTTTTATTTCCTTAATTTGTCATGAAATTATTAAAAATTAGACTACAACTTGCCATCAAATTTCTTATCAGTTGGTTGTGCAATAATTTTTACACCTGTGAAAATGGATGGCTGTAACTCTTAAAAAGTTAATGCAATATTTTTGTTAAACCCTTTAAAGTAATGCCCAAAGGCTACATCTAAATTAAATATTGATTGCTTTGTTTCTACACCATTGGGGAGGTGTACAAAGTAAAAAATCTGAAAATCGCATCCTTGTTCAAATACTTATGGATCTGGCTGTACATTTGTACTTAACCACTAAGTTCCCATTACCCATTTTGTTTATCAGCTGGATATGATACTTACTACACTAAGAGAGGAACCTTTCAATGATGATACAATATTTAACAAATCTTTATAAAATATACCCATTTATTTGAAAAAAAGTGACAAAATAATTGAACATTAGTTACTTGTGTAATTAAACTTTTAATGTAAAACAATAAAAATCATGATTGGCTAATCATAGAACATTAGGCAAATACAAGCTCAGACAAACAGCAACATACGGTATAATGTTTTTAAAACTGTGGCATTAATTATTTAACAACAATAAAGCCGGAAAAAAAAAAAAAACACGTGGGCAATACTACGTTTTTTCATGTGACGGTTTGCTGGTCTGGAGCATACACTTTGAGAAGCAATTGTTGCCCAAAAATTGCGAAAATGCTAAAAAAACATTTCCAAACCATTTGGAGTTCAACATTCGAAAGTATGCTGGAGTCCGAGCACAGGGTCAGCCAGGAGACAGCACCCCTGGAGCAAATGGGGTTAAGGGCCTTGCTTAAGGGCTCAACAGTGAAAGCCTTGCGATTCTGAGGCTTGAACCCCTGACCTTCTGACCAGTAACCCACAGCCTTAACCAAGTATTCTAGAGGCAAATGTGCGGTCATCTGTATGACAGCGATCTAAAGCGATCTTGGAATGGCCTAGTCAAAGTCCAGACCTTAACCCAATTTAAATGCTGTGCATATGTGAATGTGCATTTTACGGTGAAAAAGTTAGATGGTGTTTGTCTAAGGTTGTATTTGCCTAATACTAAGACCTTCTACAATTAGAAGATTTTTATAATGTTTTAACACAAAAAACTGAGGATTAGAAGAGGGGGTACTAACATTTGGATATGACGGTAGGGAACAAATGTAAAAATAGATTTTTGTATATTTCACCATGCAAGATCTTTCTAGATCCTTGAGAGTTTATGATCCTTACAATTCTTTAGCCACTGTTCATGGGTTTCAGAAAGGATATTATGTCAAGAAGACTACAGCAAAACTTGTAAGACTCTTTAAAATAGCCTTATTCTTTGCAAAAAGTGCAAAGAATTCTTAAAATTATATATAGGTACTGTATATGTTTCACCTAATAAAAACTTTAATTCTTCCATTCTATATTATGTGCTTTTTGTATCCTTTCCTATTTCCAGCTGTACTCTACATTCTGCAACCCCTCAATATGTCTCTTGAGATCTTTTTCTCTTTTTCTGTTGTTAATTTCTCCCTTTCTTCCGTCTTACACTGGGTCTGTCAGACCGGAGTCCAAGTCGTAGCCATAGCTCCATGTATAACTTACATCACTCCACTGAGGACTTGCGAGGTCACCGGAGTGGAAGTCTTGGGAAAATATGTGAGTTCAGGATTCTGACCCATTGTAGTCTACTTACTGTCTACAAATCTTCAGCATTTAATCAAGGGCACAATTCTTGTATTTTTGTTTCTGTAAATCACATTAATGAATTTGGAATAAAGCAATCAAGATGTGATGTGACCATTTGGTTACCATTTGTTAAATACAGCCATGTTTTGTATAAGTTCCCCCCATTTTTGCAGGCTCAAAAGTATTTGGACAAACTAGCAATAATAAATACAGTAGTAGGATTATTTTTACTACTTGGATGCAAAAAAAACTGCTTATGCATAGTGTACTTTGCACTGCTGTTTCCCAATATGAACCTTTTTTCAGAGCCCCTTTTTTCACAAGCAGTAATGTTAACTCAGATGAGTTATAAGCATCACAACAGCAATATGTCTTGCAAAAATAATTAGAAAATTATTTTGTCAGTGTGAACAGCCTTTTTTTGTGAACAGAAGTTTGATGAATACATGACAAATACAACGCAGCTTCGTCTTTGCTCTAATGCAGTTCGCCCTAATACTTCCTGGTGACATCATATGACTGCCTGTCTTTGGGTCCTTGAATGGTATCTATAGTCATTACTTTACACCACAATCACAAGCCTTGTTTTTTCTTCTCTACACTCTTCTCTATTTCTTCTCTTACAGTGAAATTAAACTTGTCTCAGAGCTGAGCAAGTTGTATTTTTGAACTTGAGTGTTAACAGTGGTTTGCGCCTTGAGTTAAATCTCTCTGTATTTATAATTATGAAGGCTTCTGTTGTATGTAGACTTTATAATTGACAATGATAAGTTACCTCCTCCAGAGCATTCTTGAGTTGAAAAGATATTGTGAAAGGGCTTTACCACCAGTGCATGAATTTGTGATCATCCACTTTAACCGTCTCCCAGGCTTTTGGTGATGCTGAGCCCACCAGTGCACTCTGTCTTTTTTAACAAGGTTTCTACCTCTTTCATTGGTCTGTTTGTTTTTTCAGCTAAACAATGGCCTTTTTTACTTGCATTGGTACCAGTAACAGCTACCAAATCCATCACTTGCCAGAGCTTTTATCTCCTAATTTTTTTTGTAAAATAACTTAGGAAGAGGCTTTACATGCTTGTCAGTGACTTGTCATTTTCTTTTCAGTCTGTTAAAATGGAGGGACTGTAATTTCTAAATAATTTATGAATTTATTTATTTATTTATTTATTGTTAAACTTATCAAATGAAATGTGAATGAAAAAAAATTCATTGTCCAAATACATGTAACCCATGTAAGTCCTAAAAGTCAATTGTACATGACTATGTCTGCTCTATCACTTCTGTTATAGGAGTCAACATCAACATATAAGAGTTGTCTTAATGTGTATAACATACTAAGATTTACAGAATTTAATATATTATTACAACTTGCATAGCCATTCTTCCTTCTTTTCCATGGCTATTTCATTTTCATAGCAATTCTTCTTCTTCTTTTTCTTCGTCTTCTTCTTCTTCTACTTCTTCTTCTAATTACCACATTGATTAATATGTTGAGTTGGCAACATTTTTTCCTAAACAACTCAGAAAAATATGTTTCTGTATTTCGGAGCAGTCAAAGCATTGACCTTCATCAAGCCAAGAAAAACTAAGGAGATTGCTGACATTATTGAAATTGGGTTAAGAACTGTCCAATGCATTATTACAACTTGGAAAGATGGTGCTGAACTGTCAATTTTGTGAACAAAATATGGTCAGAAATAAATAATGAGTTATTAATTAATAACTAAAGTTGCATAAAAAAAAGAATCACACAATGCAGATATAATTCACTGTATTGGGACAAAACAGCTTTGTGGCCATAAGAAACTCTTTGTTAGTAGGATTGGACTTTGGAGCAAGGGAAAAAGGCTCATGTGGTCCGTTGAGCCCAGATTGACCCAGTTCCAAAGCAACAGATGTGCAACTGTAAGAAGGGAAGATCATGAAGTGATGCACTCATCATGCATGCTGCCTATTTTACAACCTTCTAGAGGCAGTGTCATGATCTGTGATTCAGTTAAGTAGGTCTAGGCTCAGCAAAATTATGTGTCAATGAAATTAAATGGAGACTACTTGAATTGAAGAATGATGAAGACTACCTGAATGTACTGAATGACCAGGTTATAATTTTTCCTCTTAAATTGTTGTTTACTTCCAGATAATATTATTAGGATGACAATAGACATTTAGAAACCATATTGGTCGTTTGGCACTGTGGACAGAGACTATGTCTTGATGGAAAAGGCATGTCTATAAAGCTTGCCAGCAGGCAGAAAAATGACATTTGCATTTGACTTTGGTGATGGGTAGTATGGGTGGAATGATCACCAGTTTGCTGGTCTATAGTTAGCGAAAGACTCTAAGACTCTCATCGCCATACTGTGCTTGATGTTTTATGTAATTGTCAACCAGTTTCCTTACAAGATTGACCTCCCTCATAAATTATTTTCTGTTAACGTATTTTACATAGTACCACGTTTTTCAAAACATGTTAGGTTTTCCCTAGAAGTAACAGAATTTATCTATTATTAGGTCAGAGTTGTTGTCAAATGTTGCCTAAATTACCATTTCTTAATTTGGGAAAGTTTTGCAAACTAGTTGGCTTACTTTGTCAAATTAGACAGTAAATATAAAGCCTGCCATGGAGTATTTGGTTTAGCAATTAAAGTAATGTTTAGTTTTTAATTGTTATTATTATTGTTGTTTGTTATGATTTTTGTTGAAAATATCAATCTTCCAGCAGCTATTTTTCTTTATTTTCTAGTGTTTTTAGAGCATTGGGTCAAAGTTGAACATTCCATTATCTGTTTATACATGTGACTGTGTATATTTCTTGTTTTTCAGGTCAGGTTCAGAGTCGTAGTATGAATGACATCTCAGTTACTCCCAGTTCTGACCAGGTATGTTATTTCTGGTTTGGAGGAGCATCTGCAAACATGTCTGCAAAGTTTAGTAAATGACTGAGTAAATGAGTTTAAATAAGTAGGAATTTAAGAAATGCACTAATCTTTGCAATGCCTTTGCTGGTATGAGAGATATTTAAGAGATTTTGGTAATAATATTGGCACTTCCATGGAGCCTAAACAGTGTTGTGTACCTGACTGAGGTGACGTGTTAAATTTTATAATAGGTAGGGGAGATAAAATATTTTCTATAATACAAAACCTTTCAAATCATCACTCGGACCCCATCAGCAACTAGAAGATTCTATAAAACTCACCTCAAATCCACTGAAAGTATTTTCTTTGTGAATACATGCTATTAGTAGTAAATGGTAGCTTGTAATGTTCTGAATGTTGTTTCCTCCAGACAGAGCGTATTAATGCACATGATAGTGCATGTCAAAAGGTGTTTCATGAGTTTCATGCATATTTATTAATGTTTAATTAATAAATATAATGGGGGATCGAATTTCCCTCTTTCTCACACTGGAGGTAGATTATCCCTCTGTTCCCCTGATAATTACGCCCCAGCTCAACCCTCAGTTCCACTGTTGGAGCAAAACAGAACAAACCCACCACAACCCCAGCCACCACTAACCACTAGTAACCATAGCTACAAGTATGAACCCAAAACACCAGAACTTTGGCACTGGTTCCTGAATTGAGGAAGAGTCCGTTGGGCCAAGGAGTCTATCAAAGTACACCTTCTATTGCTTAAGAGTATACAAGTACAGGTCAACAGTCCCCCAACAGAGCTTTGCAAGTGGTCTTGTCTCTGTTTTAAGGTGTCAAACCATTTGCCACTACATTTAGACCTCACATATTCCATGGAGTCAAAAACTCTTAACATGCGTCAACTTTCAAATCTGCAACTGTTTTTGCTGTCACCCTTCTGGCTCTCTCAGGTGCCCTGGTTCTTTGACATATTTATTAATTATAAACTCCATGCTTTTTAGTCTCAAAGTCTACTTTGCAAAATTTGACTACCTTGTAACTTACAGAAACTGAAATATCTATTAATCTGAAATATATTTTCAACAAGGTCAAATGTGAGTAGCCAACCTCATAAGTGTTATAACCGTGTTACTGAAGATAATGATGAAATATCTTTTCATGTTTCTAAAGCATCTACTCCGGTAACCAGATTATCCTAGTCAGAGTCACAGTAGATCCAGAGCCTATGAAAACTGGGTATAAGGTTTATTATGCCCTGCATCACATGGTGGTCCAACATGCACCAACATTCACATACATTTACACCTAGTTTCAATTCATGTTAGCCATAACATGCAGACAAACTCCACATGAATATTAACATGATTTCAAGATTAGTATTCCTGGCTGTAAGACATTCAATCAGTCTTTTTTCAATCTTGTTTTAGTATGTGGGTAGATGTAAAATTTTTGATGCTTGAGTCTTGGCTTTAATAGTTTCTCCAGAGACAATGATACATTTCATCACTAAACATAGGCAAGAACCACCTACTCTGACAGAAGGTGTTGTAACATTGGACATGGTATGATAAGAATCAGCAACAGAGCTTTTTCTATAGCCTGCTAGAAAAAACACATTTGCACTGTTAAAAAAATAATTTTAAGCAAAACCGATTGAAACCTTCCACATTCTGAAGCTTGTGGCCAAAAAAACGACACACCGTTACCAATCACTGGGTGGAGACTGTGCCTGCCATGCTCATAAACCAGTGAGGGAGCATGAGGTTTTGCAATTTTCATTTTTACTTTTCATATTTTTTGTACAGGGGTAAAGAAATTGATCAGTGAACAAACAAAAAATGAAGCAATTAAATGTAAAACATTTAAGAAATGTCTTAATTGTGAACAGCTTTTTAGAAATGAATTCCAGAACACATATTTTATATGGTAGCACTTAGAGGATAAGGTCCATGTAAATAACTTCAGTGATGGCAAAACAGCATTGATTCACTCTTAGGCAAGTGGCCATATCCTTAGTGCTTGATTATCATATGTAGACCAGTCAGACACAGAAATTAAATAATTAATGCTACCCTCATTAACCTTGATGATGAGCACTATAAATTAAGCCAAGTGTTTTCTAATGATGTGGTAGATATTCTTACTATACATGTGAAATCTAAAATAACTCCTACTGTTTATTTTTTAAGCTGTTGTTTAGGTTACATGCTTCATGATCTTACTTTTAACCAATAATAGTTTACTGTGTTGAAATGACCCACCAGCTTAAGAACAAGTTTATGAAGAAAATTCCCAGAGATGCTGAAGCTTCCAACGTGTTAATTGGAGAGGTGGACTTCTTAGACAAACCTTTTGTTGCGTTTGTCCGTCTTGCTCAAGCCACAACTCTGGGTGGACTCACTGAAGTTCCTGTACCAACCAGGTAAAAAATATTGTAGCTTTTATTGTTACATTTTTGTTAAAACATTTTTTTTGTTGTTGGGGTCGGGGGGAGGGAGTTTGTATTTTCTCAATACTTTTACTTCTTTTTTTTTTTTACTAGGTTTCTCTTTGTTTTGCTTGGACCTCATGGCAAAATCAAGTCCTACACTGAAATTGGCCGAGCCATTGCCACGCTGATGGTTGATGATGTAAGAATGAGTGCATAAATTGCTTCGTAGTTCTAAATGACTTGTATTTAAAATTTTTATCTAAAAATTGTATATAATGAATTACACAGGGAAATAAAAAAATTAAAAGAAGGACAAAAGCCAATATATGCATTATGTTATTATTTAGTTGTTTGTTTCTCCAGCTCTTTAGCAGTGTGGCCTATAAGGCCAGACATCGTGAAGACTTGATTGCAGGACTTGATGAGTTTTTAAATGAGGTGACAGTTCTCCCGCCAGGAGAGTGGGATCCAAAGATTCGTATTGAGCCACCAAAAAAAGTTCCTTCAGCAGAGATGAGGTATGCAGATGTTATTTGTTTGCAATGGACAGGATGTAATCTGATTTTACAGAAAATTATCTGTAAAATGGTTGCAAAAGAGATAGATTAAATTAATTTCCTTTCTATTGTACTATAGAAAGTCAGTGTTTTCACTAAATGAGCTGGGGCAAGCCAATGGAATAGCAGGAAGTGGAGGAACAGCTGATGACGATGAAGAGATGCCTGTAGCTCATGAACTAGGAGAAGAACTGACCTTTACTGGAAGGTAATGTTACCAAAGACACTATGAACTAAAATATCAGATGAGTTTGATATACATAGCTATGCTAATTAGAATTGCTGGAGGTGTGCAGCACCACTTTCTGCGGAGATACTATTTAAAATTAAATAAAAAATCTAAATAATTATTGGTACATTCCAGGTTAGGATTAAGCTATAGTCCTGTATCCTGGATTTTGGATTATTATATTTCATGCTTTAGATTGTCCAAAACACATGTCCAATGTTTTGGGGCGAATGCTTTTGTTTTACCTTGTACTTGTTCCACAAAATTCTGTGTTTGTGTACTTGTCATTGGAGATTGGATCAATTTTGTTTAATAATGAAAAAAAAGAAAGCTCTAACACTGTGTTGTAATTATCTTGCAATTTGTCCTTTAACAGTTTACTTGTTTCTTGTAAGAGATGTTATCAGCTGTAAGACATTCACTTTGACTTTGTGTAATATGTATATAACAGATTTTGTGGAGGTCTTTGTCTTGACATCAAACGGAAACTACCATGGCTGCTAAGCGACTTCTGTGACGGCTTTCACATCCAGTCTATCTCAGCTGTGCTCTTCATATACCTGGGCTGCATCACTAATGCCATCACATTTGGAGGACTCTTGGGAGATGCCACCGACAACTACCAAGTACCATTATTTATTTGAAAGCAATACCAAGCTCAGTCTTGTTTGTCCCCACACTTGCCCTTACATAACTAATAATTGATCCATTTATTGTACCTTAAGTCCGTCAGTAGAGCATTGATCTTTGGGGTTCTGTTCAGGGTGTATCTGAACGTATAGTTTCACAAGACCCTTCTGAGAGGTGTTATCGCAATGCAGAAAAATATTGGGCTACGCCCATCCCCCTTAAAAATTCCTTTCCTGATCTTGTAAGGCTTACTGTATAAGACTGACATGAAGTTGGGTCTTCCAAGTGTCCATGCTTGAAGAGATTAATCTTAGAACTTTTGGGTCGTTCTTTTTTTTCTGGTATGGCGTTATATTCCTGCCACAATTCTGAGCACGCGGTTCGACATTTTGAGAGCAGACAAAGCACTCTATGTGCGTGCAGTGTCTCCACTGCGCGCTCAACAGCTCAATTCTGTGCAACATTTATTTTCTGTGCGCGCTCGACTCTGCCTATACGCTCGCTCAACTTTGTCCAGTGTTACAAAACTGCCACAAAACCAGCCAATCACAGACTTCCACACACGGCTTCTGATTGGCTGTTCCTTCTCTAGCAGCTGGAACGGAAGCGTTGTAAATAAAGGTTTATAAGTAAAGAGA